>SEYY01003420.1:30000-37500 GCA_009176605.1 Armadillidium nasatum
TCTTCTGAGCTCTCTCGTCGCATAACTCTTCCACTGAGAAGGGCCCGTGCTACTCAACTTTCTACACAACTTTCTTTCTTGGAAAGATCACATTACCTCTCTTTCTAAACAAGCTTCTAAGAGGTTAGGTGTTCTGAGGCCCCTTCAGTATTTCTTCACTCCACCCTAGTTTCTTGCTCTGTATAGGGGTGTTGTTCTCCCCCGTATGGAGTATGGGTCACACATCTGGGGTGGTTCCACTCATACAGCTCTACTTGTGAAGGTGGAGTCTAGAGTCTTTTCTCCTTATCAACTCTCCTGCTCTCACTAATTCTCTCCAGTCTCTTTCTGCCCGTCCAATTGTTGGGTCACTCTCTCTTTACTATCGCTATTACAATGGATACTGCTCTTCTGAGCTCTCTCGTCGCATAACTCTTCCACTGAGAAGGGCCCGTGCGACTCAACTTTCTACACAGTCTCATCCTTTCTCTGTCCAACTCTCTGATCCAAGACTTAACCGCTATGCTCTGCCCTACATGTACTCTACTGGCAAAGTCTGGAACACACTCCCTTCTTCTATTTTCCCAACTTCCTATGTATTACACACCTTCAAACGTCGTGCATCAGGTTACGTCGGCCTTTAATTTGACCAGGTTCCCGTCTTTTCCCCCTACCTCTGGTGGAATTATAGTAGGCCTATGACCTTTGCCCACCACAGGTGAAATAAAATTTATATATATATATATATATATATATATATATATATATATATATATATATATATATATATATATATATATATATATATATATATATATATATATATATATATATATATATATATAGAATGTTTGAATGTATGTGTTTACCTTCTGTAATGTATGGGTGTGAAACATGGATGATAAGTGCTCGAGCGAGGAAAAGTTTGAATGTCTTTGAGATGAAAGGTTTGAGAGCGATATGTAAATTGAGAAGGATTGATAGGATTAGAAATGAAAGAATAAGGGAGATGTGTAAATGGAAGAGGGGTATAGTTGATAGAGCGGAGGAGTGTGTGATAAAATGGTTTGGACATATGTGTAGAATGAATGAGGACAGAATAGTAGGCAAGGTACTTAGATCCGAGGTGGATTGTGGTAGGGGGAGGGGAAGGCCAAAGTGGAGATGTGTGGATCGAGTGAGAGAGATTTTAGGTTGAAGGAATTTGAGTTTAGAAGAGGGTAGAAGACTTGCGGAGGACAGAGTGAGATGGAGGGCGGTGGTGAAAGGGGTTGAAAGGTAAGAATGGGTATGATTGTGAGAGAATTGTGGCGGGCACCACCCCACGAAAGTGGGAAAGGTGATAGTGAAATAAATAAATAAAATATATATATATATATATATATATATATATATATATATATATATATATATATTATATATATATATATATATATATATATATATATATTATATATATATATATATATATATATATATATATATATATATATATATATATAAAATCAAATTTTTGTAAAAACCATCTAACCAAAAGTTTCAGTATCGACTTATTAAGTAAAACTAGATAAAAAAAATTAGATTTTTAACATTAGTGCTTAATAAAATAAAATAAAAAAATTCTTCTTTTATTAGAAGTTTAGTGTCTAGTCAGGACTATTAGGCGCCAAGATGAATTTTGGCTTGAGGTTTTTACCAAAAAAGTGATTTGCCCATTTAATTTAGTGTTATATTAAGGTATAACATTATTTGATTGTCAAATAACACTAATATTATCTAAATTATGATGTATTCAAAATTACACTGTTAAACACTTTCAAAAATATATTTATTTAAACGACATAAAATGGAAGCTTCTTCCGAAAATATACAAAATTTCTACAGATATTATCCAAATGAACAACCTCTTGACCATTGTCAGGTCTTGTGATAACGACGCTCTTATCATTACGAAACTTTTTTAAAATACTTATGTCCTTAAAAGAAATAATTGGGAAAAATTATTTTCTAGAATTGAATTTATAGAAAAATCTATGTGCTTCATTTCTGATGTTTTGCAAGTAACAATTGTTGTTGTTGAAAGAACTTAGGGAGCGAAAAGTAAGACAAAATTTTTAAATCATAAGAAAATAGTTAAAGAAATTAATTTTGAAGATAGGAAATTTAAAATTAAAACCAAGGGACAGAAGCCTTCTTTCTTCAGTTGTAATGATTTTTCTGCTGTAATTAAATTTAATCGTGTCAAAGGAATTATCCAGGTTGGATCTAACACTTAATCTGCTGAGCTTGGAATGATGTCTCTTTTTGTCTTGTCTATTTTTCCACCTCCATTTATTTACCTTTTCTATTCTAGTTAACATTTCTTTAAAATTTAATACTAATGTTTTGAGTTTTTAAGCTTCACAAGAAAATAAAAATAAAAAATAAATAAAAAAATAAATAAATAAAATAAAGAATAAAAAAAATATATAAATTTAATCAAAGGAATTTTGCAAAGTTATGTTCATTCTATTTTCTGCACTGAAGATGTATTCTCATAAATAAGAAACGTTTGCATTAAAATAAATTTATGTTTATTCGCAAGTTTATATTCATATATATATATATATATATATATATATATATATATATATATATATATATATATATATATATATATATATATATATATATATATTATATATATATATATATATATATATTGTGTGTGTGTGTGTGTGTGTGTGTGTGTGTGTGTGTGTGTGTATGTGTGTGTGTGTGTGTGTGTGTGTGTGTGTGTGTGTGTGTGTGTGTGTTTCCTAGAAGTGCTTATAATCTAAAATATGTGAATATTTTAGATTATTTTATTGTGTTTCTAACAATATTATTGTACTTTATGTTTTTTAGACTATTTTTTTTATATTTATATATTTTTGGTTTTATATTTTTATATTTACTTTATATTATTTGTGTTTTTAGTGATAGTGATATATTTATAAATTAGTAATAGTGATATATTTATTTATTTAGTGATTTCGTATATTAGTGATTGTTATTAGCTATCAAGATTTAATATTTTTAAGTTTTTATAAGTTTAGATAAGTTAGGTGATACAAGATAGGTGACGGGTGGCGGATTTAGTATAAGGGTAGAGGCCTTGAGGAATCTGTAGTATCCTTAGGAAATCTGACCTACCATAAAGCGCCGTATTTCGTGTGAGTCAGTGAGTGAATGAAGTCGAAAGTGATGGCTGAAAAGAGTGGAGCCATTAAGATACTGAAAGAGAGAACGTTAAATGTAAGATGAGTGAATAAAAAAGAGAAACAAGAAGAAGTGTTAATAGTGATGAAGGAAAAGGAATTTGAAGTGTTGGCATTGACGACTGAAACGAAATTTAACGGTAAAGTTGGAGTGTCATTTGGGATTTACAGAGGGATATACGCCGGTGTAAATGAGAAGGTTAAAGCACGAAAGGAAGTGGCAATAGTTATGAAAGATGTGTGGAGGAGTTCTGTGAAAGGGAATGGTAGAATAGGAAGCAGAATAGTCTGGGTACGATTAAAGTTAGGGAGGAAGCATTGGAGAGAGTCATTCTCGGAGAGTCTGAGTGAGTTCGTAGAGAATTTTAATAATAGAGATCATATATGTTTGTTGTGCAACCTGAATGGGAGGGTGGATAATAGAAGTGCCAAAAAAAATAGTAGGACCCTTTTGGGTAGGTGTGAATGAAAATGGGACAGAATTAATTGGAATGTGTACAGCAAGAGGAATGATGATTTTTAATACATGGTTTATGAAGAAAGATATTCACAAGTATACATGAGTGAGTGGGGTGAATGGAGAGAAGAGACTGTTAGATTTGGTATGTGGGAAATGAGAAGAGAGGAGTAGATTATTAGATGTGAGTGTATTAAGAGGAGCAGTCATCTGAATATCTGACCATTACTTAGTAGTGGCGAGGTTCAAAGTTAAAGGGGGTTGGGAGAAAGTAAAAGTTAGAAAGAGGGTAGTGGAGGTGGTGCCGGTACAAAACCTGAAAGAAGAAGAGAATAGAGGTGACTACATAAGAGGAATAAGAGAGAAGTGGGGAGAGGTAATGAGGAGTGAGGTGGAGAGGGTCGAAAAGGAATGGAGTAAATTGAAGACAGCTTTAGTGGAAGTTGTGAGAAGTGTGTGTGGGGAGAAGAAAATAGGGAATGGAAGGGGGAAAAGAAGTGTGTAACAATGAAAGACACGCCATTGTTACGATTTTGAACTTCGCGCATATTTAATAATAATTGATGAATGAAATTTATAGTAAAAGAATTGGCATTTTTGAATGCAGTGCGAGCATAGTTAGATCAATTCGTTTGATAATGAAAAGAAAGAAAGAATATTTAGTAACTAATTCGCGCGCTACGATATTTTAATAGTACCATAGCTAAAGAAGCCAGGTATTTAAACGAATGACCTTTTTAATCTGGTGTCATTTTCACTGACCGTAATCTATAAAGAGAGAAACCCGACAAAAGGGTCGATACAGTAGATTAACAGGAGAAGTTGGACACATCCTGAGAAAAGTAATAGGAGAAGTAGAATACCTCCTGAAAGATTAAATAAAAAGGAGAAGTAGAATTCCACCTGAAAGAAATTAAATAAATAAGTAGGAAAAGTTGAATACCTCCTGAAAAATTGAGTAAATGGGAGAAGTAGAATACCTCCTGAAAGATTAAATAAAATTAGAGAAGTAGAATTCCTCCTGGAAGATATTAAATAAATAAAATAGGAGAAGTAGAATTCCTCCTTGAAAGAGTAAATAAATAACAGGAGAAGTTGAATACCTCTTGAGAGAGAGAAAAGTAAATAAACAGAAGAAGTAGAATTCCTCCTGAAAGAGAGTAATTGAACAAGGAAAGCAGCAGACTTCCTTAAAGGAGACTGTAATATTAGGGAATTATTATTTCCCATACTGAAGCTATTTTTTATAAGTAAATTAATAAGAATATTACTTTATTTTAACAAATATTTCTATTACCCCTAGACATTATAAAGAGTTGATTAAGAATTCCAGGCTGTCATAATAGACGTCAGTCTGCTCGGACTACGTCTTGTGACAGAGTGAATGGTGGAATGAAGATTTGGAGAATATGGTGAAAAGAAAGAAGGATGCCTTTAACAGATTCCTGGGTACAAAGGAGGCTATGGATTGGGAGGAGAATAGAGAGATGTAGGGAGGTGAAAAGAGAAGTCAAGAGGGTAAAAAGAAGAGTAGAAGAGGAATGATGCAGAAAGTTAGCAGAAAATTTTAAGGAAAGAAATAAAATGATTTGGAAAAGAGGTAAATAGGGTGAGGAAAGGAAGAAAAGAGAGGGGAAAGGGAGTGAAAGGGGAAGATGGAGAAATATTACAGGGAGAGAAGTAAGTTGGAGAGAGATAAAAAATGTACTTTAGCGAATTGTTAAACGAAGGGAGAGAGATTAGTAATGGGGGAGAGATAGAAAATGATGGTGAGGCAGTTAACGAGGAAGAGAAGAGAAATATTTGTAAAGAGGAGGTGGAAGTAGCGATGGGAAAGGTAAAGAAAGGAAAATCGGTAGGAATGGATGGTATATATGGAGATATGATAAAGGAGGGACCAAGAGAGTTGATTGACTGTTTGGTCAGAATGTTTAATAAGTGCTTGAGAGAAGGGAGAGTGCCTCAGGAGTGGCAGGACTCTTGCACTGTACCCATATACAAAGAAAATGGTGACAAGATGGTGTTTAAAATTATAGGTAGATTAGTCTGCTGAGCTTGCTAGGAAAGATTTATGGGAAGGTTTAAGCGACGAGAATGAAAGAATTAATAAGTGAGGGAATGGGTGAGGAACAAAGGGGATTTAGGGAGGGTAGAGAATGTTTAAACCAGGTAATCTCGCTGAGAGGCATTACCGAGAAATTGCGTGAAAAAAATAAAACGGGGTATGTATGTTTTCTGGATTTGGAAAAAGTATACAGTAGAGTATGCAAGAGGAAGTTGTTTGAAATTCTAATGGAAAGTGGGTTGAAAGGGGAATTACTGAAAGGGATCAAAACTTTTTATGCGAATTGTAGATCAAGAGTGAGGGTGAAGAGGGAAATATCGGATTGGTTTAGCGTAGGTGTGGGATTGAGTCAGGGGTGTGCAATGTCGCCGTTGGTAATTTAATCTATTGATGGATGGTGTAGTTAAGGAAATAGAGAGAGAAGGGAAGGGTATTTGCTAGAGAAATGTGAGGGGTGATTATGATATGAAAGTCTTACTTTTTGCAAATGATGCGGTGTTGGTTGTAGAATCTGGAGAAAAGTTGAGAATACTGGTGAGAGAATTTGAGAAGAAATGTGCGAACATGAAATTGAAAGTCAATCCAACGAAAAGTAGTTTTGAGAATTGAAGGTGGGGGATGAGGAGACGTGAAGGGAAGAATGGGGGGTGTAGAAGTGGGGGGAAAGAAACTCGAGGAGGTTTATGAATTCAAATATCTAGGAATGTTGGTGGAAGGTAAGGGCAGGACGAAAAAAGAAATAAAAAATAGAGTGGTAGAGGGAATGAGAGTGTTAGGAGCCTGACTGAAGTATGGAAGAAAGGAAAAATTTCGAAAGAAATAAAGATAAGAACTTTTGAATGCATGTGTTTACCTTCTGTAATGTATGAGTGTGAAAGATGGGTGATAAATGCTCGGGCGAGGAAAAGTTTGAATGTCTTTGAGATGAAAGGTTTGAGAGCGATATGTAAATTGAGAATGATTGATTGGATTAGAAATGAAATGAAAGAATAAGGGAGATGTGTAGATGGAAAGGTGATAAGCGAAATATATATATATATATATATATATATATATATATATATATATATATATATATATATATATATATATATATATATATATATATATATATATATATATATATATATATATATATATATATATATATATATATATATATATATATATATATATATATATATATATATATATATATATATATATATATATATATATATATATATATATATATATATATATATATATATATATATATATATAGTATATGTGTGTGTGTGTGTGTGTGTGTGTTTATGTGCATGTGAGTGTGTGCGTTTGTGCGGGTGCTCAAAGACAAGAGAGGTTCTCAACAAGAACTTTGAAAGACATTTGAGCGGTATGTAAAGTCGATGAAATATTTTTGATAGAGCTGTATTAGAAAGGCAATGTACAAAACCCATAAACACAGCTCTAATTCCTCTTTAATTACGCTGTAGTGTTTTCCAATTTCTGAATAGTCTTTCTAATTCCGTTCTAAGAAATAGAGAAATATGATAAATTAGACTAAGCCTTTATATTTCCTTTCTATAGAAATAATTAGACCTGTATTTATTTACAGTGTATATTTGAATAATTTAGTAATTTTTAATTATTTTACCCATCATTCAAAGGTATTGTAGTACGAGGGAGGAGCCTTCATTTGAGATACGTATGTTCGTATGCCATGTATTTGTTTTAAATAAGCACAAATGTTGACTGCATATTATTGAAGCACTCAG
>SEYY01003420.1:45000-52500 GCA_009176605.1 Armadillidium nasatum
AATAATAATAATAATAATAATAATAATAATAATAATAATAATAATAATCTTCATCCCCTAGGAAGGACTTACGTCCCGACAGTGGGATTTTTCGAAGAAGACCCATGGGGTTCACGGGCCCACGACTGAAACAGTTGGTAAGGCCAGGCCTATCGCGGATGCCGGAGATTATTCCCATTAATGACAAGAGCATTTCACTAATGTACTCGTTTAACGACTGAGTTATTCGGAGCTAATCGCAAGAAGAAACGGCTCACATTTTCAGCCTCGACCAATCCTCGAAATCTCGCTTACTAGGCGAGTGCTCTGCCACCGAGCTAACAGAGCCGCTCTATATCTATCTCTCTCTCTCTATCTCTCTCTCTCTATATATATATATATATATATATATATATATATATATATATATATATATATATATATATATATATATATATATATATATATATATATATATATATATATATATATATATATATATATATATATATAGTGTGTGTGTGTGTGTGTGTGTATATGTGTGTGTGTGTGTGAGTGAGTAAATGAAGTAAAGTATACATGTGTTTCTGTTATCTTTCCGTGTTGCACATTATTTAAACTTTAAAAGAATTAAACAGAGAGCGAGAGAGCCAGGAATTCAGGTAACAAGGAACGATACCTCAAGATCATATTATATTGTTATTACCGATGGATTATTTTTTCAAGGCCTTTAAGGAAAAAAAAAAAAAAAAAAAAAAGAAAAAAAAAAAAAAAAAAGGTTTTTGGTAAAACAAATGAAAAAAAAAAACAAAAACAAAAAGATTTTAATATGTTTAAAATGTTATGAATTTTTGAGACTTCAAGATTGACAATGACCTTTCAACTCAGGTTTGGACTTTGTATAAATACAAGTTTGGCAAATGACAAATCAGATTAGTCTCCCAACTCGAGAACAGACAACATGAAGACCACTGTAAGTCCTCGCCTCATTCTTTTGTATTGGATAAAATGTCAAATTTTATAATAATAATAATACTTCATTAACTTTAAATAGACAAAGTATATATATATATATATATATATATATATATATATATATATATATATATATATATATATATATATATATATATATATATATATATATATATATATATATATATATATATATATATATATATATATATATATATATATATATATATATATATATATATATATATATATATATATGCAAGTGAAAAGAATAAAATAATAATAATAATAATAATAATAATAAAATAACTGTCATAATAATAACATTAATAACAATAATAATATTAATATTATTGGTAATAATAGTAATAATAATAATGGTAGTAATGGTAATATAATAATAATAATGTAATAATAATAATAATAATAATAATAATAATAATAATAATAATAATAATAATAATAATAATAATAATAATATAATAATAATAATAATAATTAATAATAATAATAATAATAATAATAATAATAATAATAATAATAATAATAATAATAATAATAATAATAATAATAATAATAATAATAATAATAATAATAATAATAATAATAATAATAATAATAATAATAAAAAATAAAAAATCGTTATAATAAGAACAATAAATAACAATAATAATAATAATAATAATAATAATAATAATAATAATAATAATTATTATTTTTATAATGAATGATAAACAATTGTAACATAAAATGAAATGTTAATTGAATGATGAAAGAAGTTTAAACTAGTAATAAACTATTATTATTATTATTATTATTATTATTTTTATTATTCTAATTATTATTATAATTAATATTATTATGAACGCAATTAATAGTTTTGATATTTCTGATAATTTCTACATGTTATTATCTTTGCGGTACTATTCTCAAAGCATAAACTACAATATTTTATGGTAAAAGAACGGAAAAGTAGTTTATTATTATTATTATTATTATTATTATTATTATTATTATTATTATTATTATTATTATTATTATTATTATTATTATTATTATTATTATTATTATTATTATTATTATTATTATTATTATTATTATTATTATTATTATTCAAATGCTTTAGATATTTACTTAATTTTTCAATGCAGGAAAATAATTAATGAAAAATAAAACACTGCAAATGTAGATGAGTTTTTTGAATTAAACAATTTTCTAAAAAACAAAAATTGCTTTTTTTTAAATCAATTTTAATTTCAATTCTATATCTCACAATTTCCTCTTATGCTTTATATTAATGTAAAATTCTCTCTCTCTCTCTCTCTCTCTCTCTCTCTCTCTCTCTCTCTCTCTCTCTCTCTCTCTCTCTCTCTCTCTCTCTCTCTCTCTCTCTCTCTCTCTCTCTCTCTCTCTCTCTCTCTCTCTCTCTCTCTCTCTCTCTCTCTCTATCTATCTATCTATCTATCTATCTATCTATCTATCTATCTATCTATCTATCTATCTATCTATCTATCTATCTATCTATCTATCTATCTATCTATCTATCTATATATATATATATATATATATATATATATATATATATATATATATATATATATATATATATATATATATATATATATATATATATATATATATATATATATATATATATATATATATATATTCTTTTGCAGAAATTTTGTATGGTGATTTTGCTAACATGCATCTTAGGCTTAGCAATGTCTAGGCCACAGTCTGAAGGAGGAAAAAGTTCCGGAGGCGAAGGTGGTGAAGGTTCATCTGCTTCAAAATCAGGTGGAGAAACTGGAGCTTCTGGAAGCGAAAGCAAAAGCGCTGCCAAGTCTGAAGGTGGTTCAGGTCAAGGTTCTCAAGACCAAAACGGCCATGAAGCAGCAGCGGGAGAAGAGCAAATAAATCAAGAGAATCCTGGCCATGAAGCAGCAGAAGCAGCAGAACAAGGTCTTAATGGTATTTCTGGTAATGGAGCAGAACATGAAGTTGCAGAACAAGAACTTGCAGAACAAGGAGAAATTGCAGAACAAGGAGAACTTGGAGAACAAGGAGAACTTGGAGAGCAAGGAGAACTAGGAGAACAAGCCGAACTAGGTGAACATGGAGAACAAGCTGAACAAGCCGAACAGGCAGAACAAGGAGGAGAGCACGGTGGAGAACAAGGAGAACAAGGGGGAGAACAAGGAGGAGAGCACGGTGGAGAACAAGGGGGAGAACAAGGGGGAGAACAAGGGGGAGAACAAGGTGGAGAACAAGGAGGAGCAGCACATAAATAATTCCAATAAATAATGTGAAAAGTTTATAAAACTTTCTAATTCATATTTATTTAGCTTAAATTGTTAAATATTGAATTTAATTAGAATGTGAACTTAGGATTAATCATTCTTATTCTAAAGTCACAATATGAATTAATCCAAATTCACATTGAAATGAAGCAGATTTTGTAATATATAAAAATATATATAGTCTGTGATACCAAATAAAGAGTCCTATGGATGATTTACTTAATTTTTTATTTAAAACCAAACTTTCAATAACTTTCTATGCATTTTAGTTATTGCACACTTTAATGCTACAAGAAAATTGCAGTCCTAAATTCTTAAAATGCAATTAACAAGGATGTTATTGTATGTAACTAGGCATATAGCTTTCTTTTCACCAGAATGATCGTCACTATAGGTATGTTAATGACGCAAATATGTGGAGAGCAAAATGTAGTTAATTCTCTGGGAAATATTTTCGGTAGGAAAACCACAGCATTTTTAGCATGGTTCACTCACTGAATCAATATTTTTATAGGCAGAGTAGATATCTTCAAAACATAACAAGGTACAATCCTTTGTTTGTTATGAAGGTAAGAAAACATATAAGACTATTATTTTAATTTATAATAACGAAAAGTTGAAAAATAATATAAATTAGGCAATAAGCTACAATCAGTTTAATTTTGAACACCGATTTTTAATTTCATAACTTAAGCACCCTGTTTAGGGAGTGACTTGTAATTCATAACTCACTGTAATCTACAATTTCAATACTGCTTCCACTAATGAACTAAAATAATAAAAAAAATTGAGTAACGACTTTATCTGACCAGCAAAGTAGGCAAAAAATTATCTGACCCAAGAATCAAAATTTTGTTTTGAGCTGTCTCTCGACTCCAAAATTTACCCTTTATAAAGTTACAACAAATGTATAAAATTCTCTTTCTATCAATGAGGAGCTCAATTTGGTAAAGTCTGCAACCTTTTATATTTTCGTTTTTAAACGCAGATAAAAATAGTATTATTGCCAGATAAAGGGTTGTCAAAATCTACAGATGATTCTATTTTTCATTAAATTTGTAAACTAAAAACGAGATATTTTGGTGTATCGCAGTGATCTAGTTTGTTAGAACGATGTTTCAAATATTTTAAACTTTTTTATACATCAATTTCTTAAAATTTCTAATACAAACAAATTTAAATATAATAAATTTTTAAATTAACTTCCTTTTGAACTGCTGTAGCATAGTGGTTAGCGCGCTAGACTTACCATCTTAAAGGTTGCTGGTTCGAGTCCAATAGCAGACATTAATTTCTATGTAGAAATAGTCTGTGAGAGGTTATAGCAGACTTTAAATATATATATATATATATATATATATATATATATATATATATATATATATATATATATATATATATATATATATATATATATATATATATATATATATATATATATATATATATATATATATATATATATATATTATGCAAAATTCTAGAGATAGTTGCAATTATTTACAAAGTTTACTATTTATTACTTTTATGCTTACCAACTTATTTCTTCATTCAACGAAAAACAAAAGAACAACGGTTCCGGGAAACACACAACAACCATCGTAAGAATGACTACATTAAGGATTTATTTTTACTCTATTTTTTTTTTTTTTTTTTTAACCAGAAAGCACTTTTCGTTTTTCCTATAAAACTTGGGGTACGCCAGAGAAGTAGGTCATCTAATGCTTGTATGATTTTTGACCACGCACACGCATATATAATATATATATATATATATATATATATATATATATATATATATATATATATATATATATATATATATATATATATATATATATATATATATATATATATATATATATATATATAACTCTCCTGATCTTACTAACTCTCTCCAATCTCTTTCTGCCCGTCGAATTGTTGCGTCACTCTCTCTATACTATCGCTACTACAACGGACACTGCTCTTCTGAACTCTCTCGTGGCATGCCTCCTCCAATGAGAAGAGCACGGGCGACACGACTTTCTACACAGTCTCATCCTTTCTCAGTCCAACTCTCCGACCCCAGACTTAACCGCTATGCTTAATCTTACATATACTTCTAGTAAAGTTTGGAACACACTTCCTTTATCTGTTTTCCCAACTTCCTTTGACTTGCATACTTTCAAACGCCGTGTATCTGGACACGTCGGCCACCATCGACCAGAATAGTGCTTTTCCAACTCCGGTGGAATTCGGTAGGCCTCCGACCTTTGCCCACCGAAGGAGTTTTAAATATATATATATATATATATATATATATATATATATATATATATATATATATATATATATATATATATATATATATATATATATATATATATATATATATATATATATATATATATATATATATATATATATATATATATATATATCCAAATGGTTACTGTGATATAACCACTCAAAAAATCTCAAAGGAGGACCCTCCAATAGAAAAACACCCAACTTTTGGGGGAAAATTTTTAATTTTTTTTCATCAGTGTTTTGGTAAAATGTTTGCCGATTCTAAATCTGTTATTTGTTTTTTTCTAATTCCTTAAGCAGTTCCGGAGAAAAAAAAAAAGAAAAAAAGACTTTTTATGTGACACCTGTCGCATAATCTTGAATCTGGCAACTAAAAAAAAAATTATTTTTAAATTTTTTTGTATTTTTTTTTATAGAAAATAGTAATCAGATTCCAAACATGTAATTAGTTTTTCGTAACTCCAAGTGGTTACTGAGATATGACTACTCAAACATGGAATGATGTGCGTGTATTTTTGAGATTTTCTCGAAATAGAACTTTTCAAAGAAAAAAATTTGGCAAAAAAACGGCTCCAGCGATCTTCTTAAAACTTTTTTTTATTGAATTAGAGACAGTTGGAGGAAGATAAATTCATTTATCTGATCCAAAAAAAAAGTTTTTGCGGATCACATAATGATTTTCACTTGAAGTCAAAAAATTTTAAAATCATGAAAATTTCAGTTTCCGATGATTTTATGAAAGATTTAAACCATCTAAGCCATCATCTATTATCAAAACATTACACTCATTTGATTCCTACATATATTTCCAAATCTTTAAAAAAAAGAAAAGAAAATATAAAGTATTTTATATTTTATTAAGGATTTAGTGAAAAAAGTCAAAATGGTTATTTGATCCCCCATAAAAAAAAAATTCCTCCAACGATCCAACTCACACTGATAAAATATATTCATTAATGTTTACCCTTTCAAATTATTCTTTTTCTTAGTCAATATAAAAAATTTTATTTTCTGGTTGGAGGGTTCCCTAATGGTATGCCGTTGACGGTGAGGCTGTACCAATATAAGGTACGTTGCATACACAATGACTGCATTAGCAGGGAAAATTAATTTACTAACAGCTTTAATAAAGCCTATCTGTTTTGAATTTTACATGGTTTTGCGTAGGGTTCATAGGTTTGATCATAGGAGATATAAGGTTTGCCATAGATAAATTTAAGGGAAATTACTTGTAGACCCTAAGCAAAGCCTAGTAACGAAAATACCATAGTTACATTTGGTTCTGTCATAGTTTTTGATTGCGTGGGACCCAATGATGTCCGATTGGCTTTATCATAGGACCTTGCTAAAAAAAAAAAAAAAAATATGGTGTGTAACCCTATTTGTACGACAGCTAGTTGTGTCAATCTGTGTTACCGTGTGCTTGCATTAGTTCGGTTGTGTTCATAACAGTTGAATCAGTAAACTAACGAACCAAGAATGTCGAAGAAATTGTGTAACGATCCGAATATTTTTTTTCACCTTTTTAGTTCCTTCACTTTCAAAAACATAAAAAAAGTAATAGCCTATTCATTAAGCCATAGTTTGGAATCCAAATTTTCACTATTTAAAGGTTAATTTAAATCGAGTGATCGGTACAAAAGGTGAGGTTTTACATTAAATATTATATGCAACATGCAAACCTATTGAAAGGCAGGACATTAAAGAAATACAAAGAGGCATCAAAGACAATGTCAAAAGATAATTGTAGACTATTACAGATTTTTAAATACAAACTTTATAAGATAAACACAAACGACAAGTTAAAAAAAAAGAGCAAGATTCAAGGCATTGCACAGTATAATTTGTGCATTATATTTTTTATTTACCTTTATTTAGTATGCCATTTGCTTGAGAAAATATTCTTGTTAGCCATTTTTATCATATATAAAATAACTACCAAAATTATAGA
>SEYY01003420.1:57500-72500 GCA_009176605.1 Armadillidium nasatum
ATGTTGTATAAAAATTTAAATGGTTGAAAATTAAAAGGAATTGTCTTTTCTGTTTTCTCTTTTGTCTATAACCTCAAATTGCATTAGATTAAAGCTCAATAAAATTTTGTTGAAAATTTGATTGAATATATATTAGGAATTCTAAATAACACTTATATTAATGAAAATCAGATTCTTTTATTACCCTTTATGAAATCTTGAACCAAATATTAAGGAAGTTATATTTCTAATATATAAACTACTTTAAAGTTTTTTAACACAGTAAGAAGGAACTAATATATCTGTTATATCATTATGTATCAAAAAATATGACAAAATAAAACAAATAAAAAAAAAACAGTTTTATTATTTTTTAAAAAAATCAAAAAAATCAAAAAAATCATGATTTTTTCATAAAAAAATCAATTGATTTAATCAACTGATTAAATCAATTTGATTTAATCAATGCCAACCCTGGTTAAAGTTTAAAAAAAGTACAAAAATTAAAAAAAAATATATTCTAATTCATAATAGTGATTCAACAGGTTTACTTAAGTAAGACCCTAAGGTAAAGTTTGAAAAAAATGTAAGATATAAAATTATCAATTTAACCTATATTTATCAGAGGTGGGCGCGCAAATTTTAAAATTTAGAGCGCAAACTCAAAAGCGCAAATTTTAAAAATTTTGTCCGCAAATGCAAAAGCGCACATTTTTTCAAAAATTTAGTCCTCAAATGCAAAAGCGCACATGTCCGCAAATAAAAAAAATTTTTAAAGCGCAAATTTTGAAGCAAAGCAAAAAAAAAAAAAAAAAAAAAAAAAAAAAAAATTTAGCGCTAGGATGTAAAGATGAATTATTTTTAAATTTTATTTGATAAATGCAAATATATAACAAAAAATGAGAAAGAATTTATTATTATTTATTCAGCCATCTATGATCTCTTCCTCCTCGTAGCTCTCCTCTTGCAATCTGAAAAGGGTCATATTCCCTTTCATGAAAATAAATTTTTCAAAATTGCTGGATGTAATGGCTGCCCTCTTTGGTCTTAGAATGTCACAGCCTTGACTAAACAACTTCTCCACGGCCCCTGAGCTGGGTAATGGGGTATTATACTTCATAAACAAGTCCACCCAGACCTCTTGGTATTCACATGGAAAAAGGTTCCTAGTGAGAGGGGTATTGTGGTGAACATTTACTGCATCCCAGCTATCCAAGGTTTGCCGCAACTTCTCCTCCAGAGGTGTCTGCTAGATATATGGGGCCTTCAGTTTCTGAAAAATTTAGAAATGGTATCAAGAACTCAAATCTTTTTAAATTTCATTTGAACATTATGTCAGTGTATTATATATATATATATATATATATATATATATATATATATATATATATAATATATATATATATATATATATATATATATATATATATATATATATATATATATATATATATATATATATATATATATATATATATATATATATGACAAAAACTAGCCTAGGTTAGAGCCAAAATCTTACCTTGATGGTTTCTTCTCTGGTACTGATAGTCCTTCCTTGAGACCAAATCAGATACCAGATATTAGCCTAATCCACCCTACGGCCCCCAGGACAACTACAACAACTACTACAACTTTCTTTATACCTCTTCTTAAACTTATCCTTAAATGACCTCTCTCATCTACTCTTAACGGAACTCTGACGTTCCCAAAAGCCCCTATTGTCATTTCATAATTATTTAAATTAATACTTGCTCCCATTTTCCTTAAAGATTCCCTCCCTAATAACCATGGTATGTCCCCTTGTACCACATCTGTTATCAAGTAAAACTCCCAACTATATAATGAACATGGTATTCTTAATCTTTTAAACGCTTTATATTTAGATTCCCCAAAAACATAATTCCCTTCTATAACTTCCATTGTGTTTTTAACCCCCTCTCTTTCTCTCCAGCACATACTTCCCAATACATAGCCTAGTCACTTCTCCCCTATTACATTGGCACTACAACCAGTGTCTACAATCGGCCAAATGTTACCGTACTCATTCACTTCTTCTTTTCCGTCTCTTTCTCCCATGAATGCTCTTGGACTCTTATCTCCATTGTCTCTCATTTTCCCTACCTGCTGTTTTACGTTATCAAAGAATTTTCCTCTACCTCTTCCAAACCCACCTACAATAATTCCTTTTGGTCCTCCTTGTCCTGTCTGATTACTTCTCTGATTTCTGTCACCAACCACTTCTTCCTGTCTTTTCCATTTACCTTTCATGGGACATGCTGCTGCGAAATGATATTCCGATCGACATAAGATGCACTTCATGGTTTGCCCGTATCTGTTCTTTGGGTTTAATCTTTCGTTCTCCTTTTCCTCATTCTTACCAGTAATGACGTCCTGACCTTGTACCAGCCATTCCTTTGTCTCTTTCTTCCCTATTCCTTCACAGATGTTAATCAACCCAGTTTTAAATTCCTCGAACAACCAATCACCTTTTCCGCAATAAGCCAACACCATCTGTCTTTGGTTTTCCCCTACGTTAGCACCTTCTAACAAATGAACACACCTCATATCTTCCCCTAGGTCCACCTTTCCTGCTTTTTTACAATTATTTTCAATCATCTCATACCTTGCCACATAATCTCTTATTGACTCATTTATTTTCCTTCTTATCTTGAAAAATCCCAGAATCTTGTCATACCTATCTCTATTCTTCTCTTTTCCAAATCTCTTATCCAACACCTCCAATACCTTATCCATCCCTGCCTGTCTCTCCAAACCCTCCAGTTCTACGGTGTAAACGCTTTGAAATGCTTTTTCTCCTAAGCTAAGCATAATCTCACCTCCTGGACACTCCAAATATTTACCTTCCAGCTTAAACCACAGCATTACTCTTTTTCTCCACATGTCGTAGTCTTCTCCCTCTATACCGTCAAATGTAGGGCACACTCTTTTACCTCTTGTTACCGCCTTTCTCTCTTGAGTCTCCTTATGATGTCGCTCTTCCTCATTCTGACCTTCCGTCGACATGCTGATGCCGTTGCCGAACTACGCTCTGCTACCACTGACAAAAACTAGCCTAGGTTAGAGCCAAAATCTTACCTTGATGGTTTCTTCTCTGGTACTGATAGTCCTTCCTTGAGACCAAATCAGATACCAGATATTAGCCTAATCCACCCTACGGCCCCCAGGACAACTACAACACCGAGCGCTCAGAAATTATAGCAACCCAGATACTCCAACGTGAAAAAGACCCCTCTGATATCTAATCTGTCTGTGATTAGTTGTAGTTTCAAAACCAACCAAAAATAAATTATTCCTTTTGTTGTTAGAGTTTCCACTCTATAACTTTATAACTTATAATTAAATAATCTTAAACTTAACGTTATCAACTTATAAAAATTAATACAAAGGGAGAATCCTATGACCCTTCCCAAAATAACTCCTTTAACCTTATATAACCTGTAAACCTGAAAAAGAAAAACCTTTATATAAAACGAGTTATAACAGATAAACTCCCTTCTCCTTCTAACTCCTTCCAAACCCTAAACCATGTCTCTCTGCTTTCGATCAACCTATCACCACATACGTCTTCTTCTGCTCTTCTTCTTCTTCTCTTCTTCTTAAACCTATAAAATATATATATATATATATATATATATATATATATATATATATATATATATATATATATATATATATATATATATATATATATATATATATATATATATATATATATCATCATCATCATCATCATCATCACCGTCCAAACCGGTAGGCTGACGCCTGTCGGGTGCTACTCCAAAATTTTCTCCACGCATTTCTGTCCTCAAACATTCGATTGTCTTCCACCTTTTCCAGTGTCTTTTTCCTTCGTTGTATGGCTTCTTCTACCGCCTCCATCCATCTCTTCCTTGGTCTTCCCGCCGGTCTCCTTCCTTCTGGTCTCCATTCCAGCATCTCTCTCAGTCTCTCTCCCTCCCCCATTCTCTTCACGTGACCAAACCATCTCAGCTGGTTTCTTTCTATGCATTCCAAAATTGATTCCACCCCAAGTTTCTCTCTCACCAGTTCACTCCTCATTCTATCTCTCAGTGATATATATATATATATATATATATATATATATATATATATATATATATATATATATATATATATATATATATATATATATATATATATATATATATATATATATATATATATATATATATATAGGTTAAGAGATGCTTAAAGATTGTTCTAAATTATAAAAATAGCTCACCTTAAATGGGTCCATTTAAGATTCATTCCCATCACCTTCAGTGCCTTGATGTGGAGGAGTAAAATTCGATGCAATATTACACTTTATTTCCTCCAATATCCTAGTCTTAACAGCTGGATACTTCCCCTCATTTAACCTATGTGCCACTCCGAGTTTGAAGTGAAGGTGCAGAGCTGTTGCCATAAGTAAATCACAATCATCAAAAATCCTGCTGAACCTCGGTTCAAATCCCTTTTCTTTCACCTTTGTTTGGCTTTGGCTGCTTTAGTAAGTAGTTGACTAAGCTTTTGGCATAGTTAAGTTTTTTCAACCTCTCGTTGCAATTCCACGTGATTGTCCTTGAGGAGGAAGAGGTTAGGCAATAGAACCCCCGCGTACGCATTCTTCTCATCCTGCAACATATGCAGCCTAACAGCAATAGGCGTAATTATTTCGATGTACTCGGCAATTACCTCCTTGTCAGTTTTATTAAATATTGGAAGACAAGGCTTTTGTTCCATACAAATAAACCAATAAACAAAAAAATAATAGTCAATATAACCATATATATATATATATATATATATATATATATATATATATATATATATATATATATATATATATATATATATATATATATATATATATATATATATATATATATATATATATATATATATATATAAACAATATCTTTTATTATCGAGGACAATTTGATATTTCTTAAATATCGATATTTTTTTTTATATGTCGGCATTCCTAGTTTAAGTATTAACTTTTAATTAGCAGAAAGAGTAATAAAATTTGGCTGATTAAGTAAGAAACTGAAATATAAGCCCAAAATTGTTTTTTATTAAGAAAAATGATGAAGCGCAAATTGGTAAGCGCAAATTTCAAAAAACTTCCGCAAAAGCGCAAAATATTTTTTTAAGCGCAAATTTGCGCTTTTGCGCTCTTAAAAAGTTGTTAAGCGCAAAATGCAAAAGCGCAAATTTTCGAAATTTAGCGCAAAACGCAAAAGCGCAAAAAAAAATTTTAAAGCGCAAATTGCGCTTTTGCGCTTCATTTTGCGCTTATGCCCACCTCTGATATTTATACATATCATTGTTATTTTATTGCCATGTCTCAAACTTGTATCATTTAGCTGCATTATTTAAAAATTATTATTTTGTTTATACTTTCAGTCAATATGGCTAAAAGATCAGCTTCTGCAGTATTTGAATACTTTACAATGTTTCAGGATAGGCTCGAAATAGCTAAATGTTAACATCTGCAGTCAGAAAATTAGAAGAGAACCTCCGGGTGCTACAAGTAAAAAAATTTCAACCAAATCTTTTTGGAGTATCTAAAATCAAAACACAAAGATGAACATTCACTAGCAGAAAAGGAGTGGTCAAAAGAAACAGAAAAGCAAAAAAAAATTTAATTTTCTTATATTTTGTTTGAAATTTTTTTTTTATTATTTGACTGATTGAGCTGAAATTTTCAAAGTATGTGAATTTTTTCACGAAGTTCTGAGTTGATTTCGAGCATTTTTTTGAGTCTATAACGGTTTGAAACTTATTTGGACCCAAAGTTGAAAAAAATGAATAACTGGATCAAACCTCTGGTCCACATGAGCTGAAAATTTAGCTGAATACCTTTGCCCCAATTTCTTGCATTAGTGGAAATAAGTTTTTGATATCACGTCTAGAAAAAAGTTATATAATCACTTGAAAAAAAATTTGCAAAAATCGTACCCTTCTGGAAGAAAAAATTATTTATAAAAAACGCTACCTACTATTATTTTTTATTTGTGAATATTGTTTAGAAGAGGGCAGGGCAATAATATTTATTTAGTGCATATTTAAATGCTCTTTGTTTGAAGCGAGATTTAACCTCTCAAACTTTGGGAATTTTTTGAAATTTGGAAAAAAATGGACCTTTTTGAAGGCTATATCTCAAAACCAACGAATGTCATCGAATAAAGTACATAAAGGAATTTGTAGCCCCACCCCTCCTCTATACACACCAAAAATAGGAAATGTCATTGTTGTATTTTTTTTTTTTAAATTTTGTCTGAAAAGGTGGATTCTTTTAGTTCAAAAAAATATTTTTTTCTATAGTTGGTCAGTTTTTGGCTTATAACATTTTTCCTATAACTCTGGGAACAAAAGTCTATTAGAGACTTTTGTATCCCATTTAATTTTGAATAAATAGTCCAATTTTCAGCTCAATTCTAAAAAATGGTTTGGCACCGCCATTCAATTAAAAAAGGGTAAAATTTCAACAAAAAAAAAAAAAAAAAAAAAAAACTTTTAACCGTAATAGACTCGGAAAAACGCTAGAAATGGACTTTTCTTACCGGTAAAAAATCTATATAACTGAAATTTTCAGCAGAATCAGCTGAAAATTTAAAAAAAAAAAAATTTTTAAGTATAATTTGCCATTTTAACCCCGGCCGTCAACCCCGATTTTCTCTGATTTTTGGCCGGGGCCGGGGCCCCGGTCGGTTCATATATATATATATATATATATATATATATATATATATATATATATATATATATATATATATATATATATATATATATATATATATATATATATATATATATATATATATATATATATATATATATATATATATGTAATCAGTGCAAATATATATGCATAGTATATTACCTTTTTCCTTTCATAACGCAATAATATTAAACTTTTAAAACTTTCTTTAATCTAATTTCCTCCTCTTGGGTAAATATAAATTCATTCATTTATAGTCTATGCCAAATACTAAACGGACTTAAGGCAATCTCTAGTACGTGTAAGGTAGAATCACTCTTACTTTCAAATTGGCCTCTTAATGATAAGTTGATTTATATAAGCAAGTGTGACATACTTAAAATCAACCACACACAACTTACACAATGAAAATTAAAATTTAACAGAAATACAATATATATATACCTGAAATACAAGAGGAGCTTTAAAATTTCCAAGTTCCAGCTGCACAAATTTTGCTATTGAAGTATGACCATGTCTTAAAAGCCAGGCTTTTAAAGGTGACAGTTTTGACATTTCATGTGAAGTATGATCGCTATTTTTCAAAAGATGTAACATATTCATTGCCTGAATGTTTTAAAATTCAAAGCATCAAAGTCATAAAAAGTTAAATTTAAACTCTAAAACTCAACCAACTTACCTTACAGTCAGAATGTCCACAAACAATAACATGTTTAATTCCATTAATGACACATCCTAATTCTAAAGCTGCTGGTTCTGTAGTTATTTCTTCATAGCCACACAGGGTCGAATGAGGAACAAGATTTCCTGCGTTTCTAACTGTTGAATATATATATATATATATATATATATATATATATATATATATATATATATATATATATATATATATATATATATATATATATATATATATATATATATATATATATATATATATATATATATATATATATATATATATTATATATTATTATTATTATTATTATTATTATTATTATTATTATTATTATTATTATTAGTCTTTACTACAAAGATACAAACCCATTACCAATAAACATATCCCCAACATTTGTCTGTGTAAATCTTGTGGGTAGCATCCGACTGTCCATACAAGTGAAAAATACAGCTTTTGGCTGAAATAATAATAATAATAATAATAATAATAATAATAATAATAATAATAATAATAATAATAATAATAATAATAATAATAATGAAAAAAGGTAGAAATAGTAGGAAAAGCAGAACTACAGAACACTAACAAGCAAAGACTTACAGTCCACTCAAGGTTAGTCTGCTAAATAATCAGTAAACGTTTAAGACACTATAAATACAGCTCCCGAATTTCATAATAAGAGTTACTTAAATGATTTCATCATTTCTTGTTCACTAATAATAAAGTTCTAATAAAATAAATGTCTTGCTAACTATACGCTCATAGACCAATTTCCTTAAAATGTATATCCAATTTCTTTTTGAATGATTCGACGCTGTTACTGTTCATTATTTGATAAGAAAGACTATTCCACTTTTGAATCACATTGTAAGTAAAAAATTCTTTGCTAGGTTTGTTTGAAATCGCTTGTGTCCGTTGCTACGTGTTATGTCATTCAAATTGTATCGAAAGTATTGCTTTTAATCAACGTTGTCAAAATTTATTAAGAATTTTAAATACTTCTATTAATTTTCCTCTCATCTTCTTGTTTCTAAATAATGTATATCCAGTTCTTGCAACCGTTACACATATGATTTACCTCACAATTATGGTATTAATTTAGTTGCCCCATTTTTGAATACTTTTGACTTTGTCTTTTTTTGAGATATGGGCTCCAAAACTGTACAGAGTATTCCAGATGAGGTCTAACTAACGATTTATAAAAAGGAAGAATTATATTTTTAGATTTATATCCCAAATTTCTTGCAATGAAACCTAAAGCTTATTAGCCTTCTTAACAGAATTGGAACACTGTTTTGCAAATTTTAAATCCTTATTGATTAAAACTCCAACATCCTTTTCCTCACAGACAACTTTGATAACTGAGTTACCTATACATAATTATATTCAATATTCCTGTTCCAAAATGTAAAGTCTTACATATATCAATATTAAATTTCATTTGCCATGTTTTTGACCAATTGAGTATTGTATTCAAATCACCTTGGAGTACTTGATAATCTTTCTCACAAGTTAGATTTCCAATTTTTGTATCATCTGCAAATTTCCAAATATTACATAATACATTTTCATCTGTCATTTACATATACAATAAAGAGTAATGGGCCCAGGATATATCCTTGAGGCACACCACTGATAACATTCACCCATTCTGAGCATTCACCATTAATTACGACAAGCTGTCATTGATCCAATAACCAATTTTTAATCCAATTACAAGAAGAAAGAAAAATAATTAGTAGTTATACTCACATGGGGATCATTTCGGACAACTTGAAACTGTTTAACCATGCCATCTCTAAAGGAATGTCTATATTTCATTATACCATGAAGAATCTTATCCATTTCTGCTCATTAAAATTTGAAAAGCAAAATATATTTAATTTTAACTAAAATCAAATTTCATATCTTGAAATGGAATTAAAAAGCATACATTAGATACATTGCAAAATGCCTTTTTATAAGATAATAAAGATGACTTTCAATAAATATACTGAACAATAAAATTTATTTATTTCAAGTAAACCTAAAAATTAAAACAAAGTACTGTATATATATATATATATATATATATATATATATATATATATTATATATATATATATATATATATATATATAATATATATATATATATATATATATATATATATATATATATATATATATATATATATATATATATATATATATATATATATATATTATTTGATCTCTGGTGGACAAAGGTCATAGGCCTACTAAAATTTCAATCAGTTAGGGAAAAAAAAAGGGAATCTGGTCAAATTAAAGCTGACAAGTCACTATACATGGAGTTTGAAGGTGTGTAAGTCAAAGTAAGTTGGGAAAATAAATAAAGGGTGTGTGTTCCAGACTTTACCAGCAGACATCAAAGTTGAAAAGAGATAGGATGAGACTGTGTAGAAACGTGTACAACCTATAATAATGGACGAGTATGTGATGGAAGAGTTCAGAAGAGCAGTGTCCATTGTAATAGCGATAGTATAGTGAGAGAGACGCAACAATTTGATGGGTAGAAAGAGACTGGAAAGAATTAGTGAGAGAGGAAGAGTTGATAAGATGGAAAGACCTAGACTCCAGACTTCACCTTGTCAAGGTTGTATGAGTGGAACCACCCCAGATGTGTGAGGCGTACTCCATACAGAGTGTGAACAACACCCCTATAAAGAGAAAGCAACTGGGGTGGTTACGCCTCAGAACAACCAACCTCTTAGAAGCTTGTTTGGAAAGAGAAGTAATGTGATCTTTCCAAGAAAGATCATGAGAGAAAGAAGAACTGGGAAATATAAAAGAGCAGATGAAAGCTTTAGTTGTGTGTTTTTGAAGATGTCATAGTTGTGTGGAAGGTTTTGTTGAGTAAAGAGATGGAGGAACTGAGTTTTGAGGCATTGAAAAGACCATGCTTTCTCAGCTACAATTTGAAATATGAGATATATCAGAGGTGAGGTGCTCTAAGGCTACCCTCCTTGGGTCTATTAACTGCTGTTTTGGGGGAAGTCTTTCAAACTGAAAGAAGTAATGAAGAGTGAAAAATTATCAGCACAGGAGTGGATAGGTGATGAAGTAATAGAGAGAAGGTCATTAATGAAAAGTAGAAAAAGTGTTGAGGATAGGACAGAACCCTCAAGAACTCTACTCTCAATAGATTTAAAGGGTGAACAGTGGGAATCTACAACAGCTGCTATAGAACAACTAGAAAGGAAATCTGAGAGAAAGATAGATTCTGAAAGAGGGAAGTTTAAAAATCAAAGCTTTGTGCCAGACTTGATAGAAAACTTTATATACGTCCAGTGTGACGGAAAAAAGATTTACCAATAAACCAGAGGAGGACTAACAGTCAGAGAAAAGATAAAGATTACCAGTAGATTGGTTTTTGTGAAACCCATACTGGTGAAATCAGAAAAGTACATCTGCAAGTCACACCAGATAGTGGCACCAAAATGCAGGAAACGTCTCCTTGCCAAAGATGGGGCTCATTCTTGTGGAAAACTTGGAGGCAGAATGAGATACAGAGCTAACAAGGTGATTGGATGAACCCAGAGGAGGAAGAAGTCTCTGGAGACAGGAGTGAATATGACTATATATTCAGTCATATGGTTAAGGTTTGTGCATGAAAAGAAGATGAATAGCTGACTGAGAAAGAAGGTTGCAAAAAATTTGTAGACCCTCCTGTGGAGTGTCCTTCTTGTTCCATGTCTCTAGTTAGAGATTGAAATTAGTGATGAGAGCTTGCATATGAAAGAGGAAACAGAGTGGTGCTTGAAGAGAACTGAGGGACTAGTATCCCCTGATGATTGCAATGTGTAAATGCCCTCATGATAAAATGGTTGGTATCTGGTTCCTCAGGTATGCAAGCAATTAGAGTTTATGAAAGAGAGGTAAGTTATATACAATGGGTGATTCTGAGAATAAGTTGAGATCTTATATAGATAGTTCAATATTTGATATTCTCTTTGTATATGAAGAGGAAGACCATTTCTGCAAGCAGTGAAGCAACAAGAGATATTTGGAAAGCACCTAAAAGCATATAAGCTGATTCTAGGGGCCGTATTTTTTACAATATTTAGTTTCTTAAGTACTAATGTGGATGCTAAGCTATAAATTACTGCTCCATAATTGAGTTTCCTTTGTACTTCTGCAAGGTAGTACTGTATAAGTAGTTCCCTGTCTGCATCCCAGTGCACACCTACAAGTCTTTTCATTATATCAATACGCTGATCAAAGTCACTACTTGATCAAAGATATTGAAAACCTACTTGAATACCTGAAGGAGATTAATGGTCATCAGGCAGCACTGGCCTATTGACTATGGCTTCTAACTCTATCTGATTCATCAAGTTAATCTTGTTTGAAAATTCAGTTTTAAGCAAAAGTCACATGTTGCAATCAAATTTTTTTTTTTAACTACTATCATATGTCTCATTCAGTAAATTTATAATTGACCATACTTTTATGGGAAAAAAAATAGAAAACAAATTAGTTATATGTTTACATAAAATTTCATAATCAGTAAAAGTAATATCTATATCCTGTATAAATTTCCAGTCAGGCTCAAAAATTGTCAGATATACTGCCAAGAGGAACATTATTGAGTGTCAACAGTGTTGTGATATTGAGAGTAATACCCAACCCAAATCCTCAACCTTCTAAATCAAAATTTTCTAGCCACCAGGAGTTTTGGGCAATGCAGCAGAAAATTATTCACTGTTTCATTTGGGTGCTCACAAAAAGGGCAAGGCAACTTAGTCATTATTAAGTTTGTGAAGATGACATTGAGACCTGTATGACCTATTCTTAATCTAAACATTGCTGCTTCTGTCCTTCTATTATTTACTGATAACATGAGGAGACATACATTTCCTAGGTAGAAGTGCCCTATAGGATGGAAACTAAGAAAATCATTATTTTTTCTCCTCATTTTTTCCTGAAGGGCACCCCAAACAGATACCAAAATCTCTTTATTCTCCAATGGGAAAATGCAGATTGTTTTCAGATTATAAGCCAGTTATGTTGCAGCATCAACAATCTCTTTGTCCAGGATAACAACATGAGAAGATATCTAAAAAAAATGAATCGTCCATCTCTGATCTAAAGCCAATCTTTGAAAACATTCCTGTATTCTTGTATATATTTTATTGTATCCAGCCATATTCTGAAAGTATAAAAAATATAATTTTTAAAGTAGCTAAATGACAAGTTTGATACAGCAATAAAATAAAAATTGTATAAATACAGGTTAAAATTATTTATACTTACTCAAACTTTACCTAGGGAAGAACCTGTTGAATCACTATTATGAAGATTTTTTTTTTTTTTTTTTTGGTACTTTTTTAATTTAAATACAAACTAAAATTTTTGATTATTTTTTTTGAGAAAATGCTTATAATTATTAATTTAATGAAGTTGGTATTCTATCTCTTCTTTAAATAAATAAACCTTACATCTAATTTTCTTAACCTTAATTTCAGTGCTTTTGACCTCTTTCAAATTTTAGAAACCCGGCCCCCCCCGGCCAAATTTCAACTCTCCGACGTTCTATTATGTATATATTGAATTATAAATATTGAAAAAAAATTCTTTCCAACTTTTCCTTCATTAAGGAGTGGGATACGAAACACCGTACCTCAACCTGCCCCTTTTAGACTCTTTGCCATAGTGAAATTACAATTTTCCTTAGGGAAAGTGTTTATTTTTATTTCTTTTATATTAGAGAAATTCTCCTTCATAAGAGTTTATAAAGTTTGTTTGTTTTTTGTGTCGATATGGCACTCTTAACAGTTTGGCACCTAAACAAGCTGCTTTTCTAATAAACATTTTTTCAAATATTCATCAACGATAGACGTTTTTAAAAAAGTTTTTTGTTCGTTGCAAATCTTCAAAGTTGGAATTCAGGTATGAGTTTATATTTTATTCACCTCTTTCTTACTATCTTTCAATTGATTTACTCAAATATATACCTCTATGTTCTTAAATATAGTAATTTGTATATTAAGGAACTTCAAGAAGGGAACATTTTAGAACAGAGTAAGTGGTCCTAAATTATTTAATATAACGCAAATTTCGACATTTTCTCAGGTCAAGGTTTTTAAATAATAAACTGAGCAAATTCAGCTTCAGCAGGTTTTATATTAGTTAAATGGTTGAATGAAAATATATTTGAAATGTTGTTCATAGAGAAAGAATTTATTTTAAATTTATGTTTCAAAAAAATATAATTTTTTTATTTATTTATTTTTTTATTATTTTTTTGTAGTAATTTTACTTCTAATTTTGATCTTAGTTCAATTTACAGAAACAACCCTAAGGTAGTCATAGTCACAAATTCCGTATTTCTTTAACTTTGGCCATTCATTTTGGAAATCTTTTAAATAACTAGATATCAGGTTGACCACTAGCTTATATATATCTACTTGTAGTTGCCCTCGTACTGGCAACCACCGAATTCATTTCTACAACTATATACTATAAATATATTTGAAATTGACCTATTATTTTTATTACTGTTGTTATATTTTATTATTATTATTATTATTATTATTATTATTATTTATTTTATTAATTATTATTATTATTATTATTATTTATTAATTTATTATTAAAATAAAGCTGAAAAAAAGATGAGACTAAAGAAAAGGAATAAAGAGGAGGAAAGGAAGACAAAGATGTAAAAAATAATATTTTGTTTCTTCTAAAGAGGGTTAGGACATGCTTTTGTAGATTATTATATTCTGGAATAATTTTAACTATACTGCTACAAAAAAAAAAAATTATTATTAAGATACTCATTTCCGAATTCTTGTCAAAATTCTGTAACTTTAATAGATTATAGATACCCTTTCATTTTTTCGAATAACTTTTTTTTTTTTTTAAATTTAGTAATTCAGAAAAAAGAAATTATAAGGTATTTTAGATCATTTCAAATATATATATATATATATATATATATATATATAGTATATATATATAATATATATATAATTATTATATATATTATTATATGTATATATATATATTATATATATATTATATATTATTATATATATATATATTATAATATATATACTTATATATAATATAATTATATATATATATATTATTATATTATATATTATATAATATACTATATATATTATATATATATATTATATATATAATACCAATATTATATATATATATATATATAATAATTATAAATATATATATATATATATATATATATATATATATATATATATATATATATATATATAATATATATATAATAATATAGAATATATATTATATATATATTAATATATAATATATTATAATATATAATAATATATATATATATTATAATATATATATATTATATATAATACATTATTATATATATATAGTATATTAATTATATTAATAATATTATATATCTATTATAATAAATATATAATATTTGTATTGATTCTTACGTATTACGTGAACTCATTTTTAGTACTTATAACTCATCTTTCATACTAATACCTCTTTGGAGAAATTACGTGTAATATTGACTATTGGTTCATGATAATATATAATAGATTAATTACGTATAT
>SEYY01003420.1:82500-90361 GCA_009176605.1 Armadillidium nasatum
CTACCTTCATCTATTTTTCCTTCTGTATTTAACCTTCCACTCTTCAAGGCTTCCGTCTGCGCCCACCTGAGGGCTGTGAGTTAGGTGTGTGTGTGTTTGAATGAGCTTTGTGCATGTGTGTGTGCCCCCTCCTTGAAAAGGGCTCTGCCCGTGAGCGGTGGCGTTCTGTAAAAATATATATATATATATATATATATATATATATATATATATATATATATATATATATATATATATATATATATATATATATATATATATATATATATATATATATATATATATATATATGTATTATGAATCATAATGCTAACAACGTAGGGAGCAACATAATGCATAAATATTATAAACTTTAATAATCAGCATGGTAAATAGATAGACGTTTCGGATTATTATAAATCCATTTTCAATATTTCCTGCAACAAAATCACAAAGAAATAAATAATAAATCACAATATGTATGACAGAATAAATGAAAATTTAAGATTAATGATAAAGTAAGCGAGTAAAGTTATATACACAGGTTATTAATTACAAATGGCAAATGAGAAATGAATGCAATAGGTGTTTGTGAATATTAAGTTAAGTTAATACGGTTATGGGCGAGAAAAAAGGAAAGCCCAATATATTTGATTTAGGATAAGCTATTCACACATACGCATATGAATATACATGTACATCGTGCAGGAGAAAGATCAGTAGATTAGAAGGGGGACAGACGAGGATGCTGAGTTTAGTTGGGGATTGAGACGTTTAATATAGAGGGATTCCAGAAGTTTTCTATCAGAATCAGTAGGGTGTGAGGATAAAATACTGAAATCAGATGTGCGGAGTGGATGGTTAAGGGACATGGCGTGGTTTGGCGTGGTTGCGTATGGGAGAGTGTTCTGGAGAGGAAATGGGAAGATGAGTACGGAATGACATGCCGAGATGTTTGAAGATGCGTAGTTGTAATTGTAGGCTAGTTTGGCTTACGTAGTAGGAGTTGCATCCTTCGCACTGAAAAATGTAAACTACAGATGATCTGAGCATCAGAGGAAGTTTATCTTTGTACGAGAAAAGGATTTAATAGAGAAGGAGTTGATGCTTATGAGATGAGGATTTAGTTGAGGGAAGTGGCAAGGTAGGAGAAGTCGAATTTCTTTATTAAGTATAGGAGATAAGGTGCCAAAATATGGGATTTTAATATAAATGTCAAGTTTGGGAAGAGTCGGGATGGAAAGTTTAGGACGGAAGATATTAGATATGAAATTGTGAATGGAAGAGTCAATGAATGTGGATGGGAAAAAGTCGAATGAAAAGAATTTTTTGAGATGCGTAAGTTCTGTATGGAATAACCACTACGAGGAAATGATGCAGTAAGCACGGTGTAAATAGGAAAGAATAGTGGAAGATTTGACAGTGTAAGAAGTGGAACTAAGATAATTAAAGCCTAGGAGAGAAGAAGAAGGCTTGCGGTAAACTGAAGTTGAAAAACCGGAATGAATAAGAGAAACTAAAACATCAAGAAAGGGAAGGGAATTATTATTCTCATCCTGACGAGTGAATTGTATATTAGGATGTTGCTGGTTAAGTTATATACAATCAATCATGCTGATTATTAAAGTTTATAATATTTATGCATTATGTTGCGCCCTACGTTGTTAGCAATATGCTTCATAATTCGTATAAAGTTCCCTATAGAACAAATCCTTAGCTTCTATATATATATATATATATATATATATATATATATATATATATATATATATATATATATATATATATATATATATATATATATATATATATATATATATATATATATATATATATATATATATATATATATATATATATATATATATATATATATATATATATATATATATATATATATATATATATATATATATATATATATATATATATATATATATATATATATATATATATATATATATATATATATATATATATATATATATATATATATATATATATATATATATATATATATATATATATATATATATATATATATATATCCCAAGGAAATAAAACAACAATAAATCAGAGATAAGTCGTTCGAAAGAACACTTCGTCTTCCCTATTTCAGGTCTCATAACAAATTAAACAAAAATGCGATGTAAAGAAGATAAAAAGACTGTGACATCATCAGGTCTCATCTTTTTATTTTTTTTAAGCACCGAACTTTGAATATTTCCTTAAAATATTATTAGCAAAATCATCTAAACTTTAAACATTAATAGTATATTAAAATTATTTGCATTTTTAATAAAAGATAAGGACCCCAAATATTTATTTGAATTTACATTATTGGTAATGTACAGAAATCTCACATTACTGATGTCTATCGCATGACCCTTCTTCATTCGATGTCTATACAAGGATGAATTCTTGTTCACTGCCCTCAATACGTTTTTATGTTGCACCATAGTATAAGTAAACTATGGTTGCACCATTCTTCTTTCAAAATTAATGCTCTCTCCAATATTTTAAAGAACAACTCTTGCAAGAAACTTTATAAATGTCACCTTTTTGTTCCTCTGTTGCATAATGTTTTGGGAGGAGATACTTATAAATATTAGTGGAAACGACGGAGCAAGCAATATATATCGTGAGGAAGAACTTTATTTAAACTTTCAACAAATGCAGAAACTACCAAAAGCTTTTTCTTAATCCTTACAACCCTTGATGGAGAATAAAACTCCTTCTTGCACTAAACTGTGCAATATATATATATATATATATATATATATATATATATATATATATATATATATATATATATATATATATATATATATATATATATATATATATATATATATATATATATATATATATATATATATATATATATATAACATTTATTTTTTCCTGTATCGACTGATATATAGAGTGATTTAGAGGTACTTTCTAGTAATTTTGCGTCTCTCATTTTGAAAACGAGTTCTCTCTTATTTCTTCCTCCCTAATTAAATGTTTTAGTTGTCTTTATTATATCTGACAAAGATAGAGTCGCTGCTCTGACAAAGAATAAGAAATATGAAATCTTGATTTCTGAATGGTAAGAAGAATTAAGAAAGAGCTTGACAAAGGACAGGAAACCTTCCCATTGGTGAGGAGAGATATTTTCTAATGCAGAAGCCAGGGCATTTTTAATACTCCAAATACTTCTTCCCACATAAGGGTTAGTTTGAGGGTGGAATGTAGTCGTTCACAAACTTCTTTAAATAATTTACAGATGAAATGTTCCAGTATCTTCTTTAATATGTAAGGGTGCAGAAAACTTAATAATATATTCTGCGGGACAATTTACTCTCGTCTCCTTTTTATATCTGGTATGGGAAGGATTGTGTAAAGCCATAAAATATCTATTAAAGAGATTACATTCTTATTTCTTTGCTAGATGTAGGTAAAGGAACCATAATATCCATTCCTATAATCCGGTTCAAGGAGAATTAGTTAAATCATAAGTTTGAGAAAAACTTTAATTTTTTAATGTGAAAGTTTTTGAAAAATTAAACAACCTTCTTACTTTTTTATGTCTTGAGACACGTTATATCAAAAGTATAAGTTATCTGCTCGTATAGCTTTCATTAAACCAGAGTGAAAGTTTAAATGAGAATCGTATGAAATGTATAAAGTAAATCTTACCAGAAGTTAGGAATAAATATGTTTCTGAATAGGGTCTAGCTATGAAACTTAAGTTAAATGATCTAACAAGGAGTAAAATAAATAATTTCTTTGAGAAAAATAAGATCGAATCCCTAGTTATAGGTATAGATCTATTCAAAAATGTCTTTTTAACAATTGTATACATTACAAGCACAGAAATAATTATTTCTGTGCTTGTAATGTATACAATTGTTAAAAAGACATTTTTGAATAGATCTATACCTATAACTAGGGATTCGATCTTATTTTTCTCAAAGAAATTATTTATTTTACTCCTTGTTAGATCATTTAACTTTTCTTTCAGGACAAATTCAGAGCTCAGGATCTGAGAAACATCTATATAATTAATTGTGCTGATGAACAATTAACAGACTTTCCCACTTTCACTTAAAGCATTTTGAATAATGTTCTCCTTTCCGACTTTGAATTTTATTTCTAAGCCAAATTCTGAGAGAAGAAGAGTCCATCTTACATTTCTAAGTCTATCTGGTTTAAACTTGAATATCTTAACCCTTGGTAGACAACATTTTCGGTAAATTTATGTCCATGCAAAAATATAATATTCAAAGTCTTTAATATATTTGACAAAAACACCGTTTAGGGTGGGGGACCCGGGGGACCGTGGAGCCAGGAGGGGAAGGTTTTCTTGAAAAGTAAACATTATGTTTATCTATTCCATCTTCATCCATTTACTTAAATACTAAAAAATAAACTAAAAAAAGAAAAATTATTATTTAGTATAGTATAGTTTATCCTAAATATAGATTTTCTCTTAAAAACTAGAAAAAACGAAAAAATTAAGCCAAACTCTTACAATTTCTTTTATATTTTACTAGGATAAAAAATAATAATTTTACAATATATATATATATATTAGAGGTGGACCGGATATCCGCATCCGCATCCGCAACTGCGGATATCCGCATCATTTTTCCAATATCCGCATCCGCGGATATCCGCAATTGGATATCCGCAACCGCATCCGCATGCGCGGATAGTAAAAAATTACGTATCATGCAATCGATAAAAACTTTCAAAGGAAAAACTTTGTATTGAATGCAGAACCTCTTTCTGAGCGCCATACAGGCGACTATCTTGAAACTGTATTTGAAAAGATGCTGACAAAATGGAAGATTTCATTAAATGAAATCAGGGATTCGGGCACAAATTTAAAAAAAAACACTTTCTCTGGCAAGAGTGAAAAATGTAGATTGCTTTGCACACCAAACTCAGATAGTAGTTAAAAATTCCATTATGAGTCAAAAATGTGTATCCGATTTAATAACCAAATGTAGGTTAATTGCTACGCATTTCAATCACTCCGTTGTAGCCCAAAATGAGCTGAAGAAAATACAAACAAGATTAAATGTTCGTCCACTTTCTGTCATGCAAGATATTCAAACACGCTGGAATAGTAGTTTGCATATGCTTGAGAGGATGAGTGAAATTAATGAGGCCATTTGCCTTTATGCTTCAAGCAGCACAAAAATAAAGCCTCTAACAGCTGACGAAAATGACATTTTAAATAATTGTATTAATATCCTTAAATCTTTTGAAGAATTAACAAAGACTATAAGTTCAGCTGAATCATGTTTGTCAGATGTTATACCACTTGTTTCAACATTGAAAGTTGTGTTAACAAATGTTATTAAGTCTAAGGGAGTTTCAAGGATGACTGAAACATTAATGAAGGAGATGAATGACAGATTTGAAAACCTGGAAAATGATGATGCTTATACAATTGCAACCTTTTTAGATCCTAGGTACAAAACAAAATTTTTTAAACCACTTGTTTCTCAGAATGTTAAAATCAAATTAGGATGCTTATGCGATGAGATGATAGAAACAGCTAAAATAACGCCTTTCAAGAAAAAGCAAAAGCTCTCAGATACAAAAGGAAACAAAATCTGTTAGCTTAAGCATTGCTAAATCAATGAAAGATCTTCTAGCTTCCAGCAGCGATGAAGAATCACAGTCAGAAGTGTCAAAGGATACAATATCGATTATTGAAAATTATCTGAAACTCCCACGTTTGGAGGCAGATAAAGACCAACTGGTTTGGTGTAGAGATAATTGCAAAAGTTTTCCTTTTGTTGCTGAGCTGACAAGGACATTTAGCATGTCCTTCAACTAGTGTTGCTAGTGAGCGTCTTTTCAGTGGAGCAGGCCTCATTTATGAAGAAAAGCTAACCAAACTTTCACCTGAAAGAGCCCAAAAGCTTTTATTTCTAAAAAATAACTTACCAATTATTAACTTCAAATGGAATATGTGAAACTGTGAAGTGTGAAGGTAATACTGAATTACTGGCTATATATATATATATATATATATATATATATATATATATATATTATATATATATATATATATATATATATATATATATATATATATATATATATATATATATATATATATATATATATATATATATATATATATATATATATATATATAATATATATATATATATATATATATATATATATATATATATATATATATATATATGGTATATATATATATGTATATATGTTATTAAGTTTTGTTTTTTCCCAACTCCGGTGGATATTGGTAGGCTTGGCCTTTGCCCACCGAGAGACATAAAAAAAAAAAAAAAAAATATATATAATATATATATATATATATATATATATATATATATATATATATAATATATATATAATATATATATATATATATATATATAGATATATAACTTTTTCCAAATGGGTGGAGGTTGGGAAAGATTTGTTGTTGTTCCTCCCCACCCCTAAATAGTTTGGATATTATAATTTAAATTCAATCTATGGCAAAACTCTAAAAATTAGACTATTCCATCCGCATCATCCGCAATCCGCGCATGTAAAATTATATCGGTCACCTCTAATATATATATATATATATTATATATATATATATATATATAATATATATATATATATATATATATAATATATTATATATCTTGTCAGTTATTTATTCTAATTACTGACTATCTAAATTTTCAACTATTAATTCAAATAAGGACATTCTTTTTCTCTTTCTCTGAACCAGCACATTGGTGATTTCAATGTTCACCACGCCAATGGCTTTCAATAGTCTATGATAAGCTGGTGAACGTGCCTTCCTTTTCGCTATCCAAAACGACCTTGAGTAATTGGTGCAGCTCCCAACTCGCATCCCTGACCCTCTTGGAGATGAAACCAACATTCTAGACCTTTTCCTAACTTCTAATCTCTCCTTATATTTAAATCTTTCTCCTCTGGGTTCCTATCACCTTCTTATCTCTGGATCTTCTTCTATCTCTCAAGTCTTCCAGGAAACCCCCCATTGAAAGGAAACGTTTTGGATTCGGCTGCAGCTGGCGACTGCGTCGTACTTCTTGATTTCCCATGGAATGATTATTGCTTCCGGGAGGGTCCCTCGGAGTGGCTGAACGCATACCGAGGTGATTCTTTTTGGAGGAGGCTTATATTCATTTCTTTCCTTCACTAAACTAATAAACTTGGTTTACTTCTTTTTGTGCTATCTGCCGCAGGATGCTGCCTTCAGGAACCGTCGTCTTCAAACTCCAGAAACTCACGCTACTTATTATTCATCCGGAATCGTGCAAAATCTATCTCGTAACACAAAACTCTTTTCCTATAAAATGCAATAATCTTTCTGGCCCTCTTCCACGTTCTTTCTGTATTTTGTTAAAAAATGTCAATTCTAACTTTGCTTATTCGTCATCCCTCCTTAACATCTTCCGAAGCACAACTCGTATTGCCTACTTTAAAGCTGAAATTTCTCAAATTTTCCTTATCAACCTTAACGATTCGGAATATTCCTCCTCCTTCAACCCCCTCTAACTCATTTAGCCTAAAATTAGAATTTCTTCTAAAGATGTCATTTCTGCTCTCTCTGAGCTTAATACTAAAAAGGAATATAATCCCGATGGTATTCCTCCTGTCTGGTTCTCAAAACTTGTGCTTCTGAGCTTGCACCCTGCCTCGGTAAACTATTTAGTCTTTGTCTCTCTGCTTTAACCTTCCCTTCTTGCTGGAAACGTGCGCTTTTTCAGCCTGTGCCGAAGAAGGGGGATCCCTCTCACCGTCCAACTACCGTCCTATTTCTTTGACATTTGTTCTCTCTAAAGTTTTCGAATCTATCCTTAGCAGGAAGATTTGGAAA
>SEYY01003421.1:0-27500 GCA_009176605.1 Armadillidium nasatum
TATATATATATATATATATTTATATACTATATATATATATATATATATATATATATATATATATATATATATATATATATATATATATATATATATATATATATATATATATATATATATATATATATATATATATTATATCTCTGGTGGGCAAAGGCCAGAGGCCTACCAAATTCCACCAGAGTTGGGGAAAATCGGGAAGCATGGTCAAATTAAAGGCCGACATGTCCGATACACGACGTTTGAAAGTGCTAAGTCAAGGAAGTTGGGAAAATAGATGAAGGAAGTGTGTTCCAGACTTTACCAGTAGAGTACATGTAAGATTGAGCATAGCGGTTAAGTCTGGGTCAGAGAGTTGGACAGAGAAAGGATGAGACTGTGTAGAAAGACGAGTCGCACGAACCCTTCTCAATGGAGGAGGTATGCGACGAGAGAGTTCAGAAGAGCAGTGTCCATTGTAATAGCGATAGTATAAAGAGAGTGACGCAACAATTCGACGGGCAGAAAGAGATTGGAGAGAATTAGTGAGAGCAGGAGAATTGATAAGACGAAAAGCTCTAGACTCCACCTTCTTCTAGGAGAGCTGTATGAGTGGAACCACCCCAGATGTGTGACGCATACCCCATACAGGGGCGAACAACACCCCTATACAGAGCAAGCAACTGGGGTGGTGTGAAGAAATACTGAAGGCGCCTCAGAACACCCAACCTCTTAGAAGCTTGTTTAGAAAGAGAGGTAATGTGATCTTTCCAAGAAAGATCACGAGAAAAAGAAACACCGAGAATATTAAGGAGAGATGAAGGTTTGAGTTGAGTGTTTTCGAAGAAGATATCATAGTTGTGTGGAAGATTGTGTCGAGTAGAGAGATGGAGGAATTGAGTTTTTGAGGCATTGAAAACGACCATGTTTTCTTTGCCCCAATTTGAAATGAGAGATAGATCAGAGGTTAGTTGCTCCAAGGCCACCCTCCTTGCCTCTATTAACTGTTGCTGGGAGGGGCGTCTTTCAAAATGAAAGGAGTAATGAAGGGTGGAGTCATCAGCATAGGAGTGGATAGGAGATGAAGTAATAGAAAAAAGGTCATTAATGAAAAGTAGAAAAAGTGTTTTGGATAGGACAGATCCTTGAGGAACACCACTATTAATAGATTTATAGGATGAACGGTGGCCGTCTACAACAGCTGCTATAGAACGACCAGAAAGGAAATCAGAGAGAAGGTCACAGAGAGAAGGATAGATTCCGAAAGAGGGAAGTTTGGAAATCAAAGCTTTGTGCCAGACTCTATCGAAGGCTTTCGATATGTCCAGCGCCACAGCAAAAGATTCACCGAAATGCCGAAGAGCGGAGGACCAAGAGTCAGAAAGAAAGGAAAGAAGATCACCAGTAGAGTGTTTCTTACGAAAGCCATACTGGCGATCTGAGATAAGATTAGAAGAATTGAGATGTTTCCAAATCTTCCTGTTAAGGATAGATTCGAAAACTTTAGAAAGAACGGAGGTTAAAGAAATAGGACGATAGTTAGAGGGCTTGAGAGGGGTCCCCCTTCTTCGGCACAGGCTGAATGAGAGCACGTTTCCAGCAAGAAGGGAAGGTTGAAGTAGAAAGACATAGACGAAAAAGTTTACCAATGGCAGGGTGCAAGCTCGGAAGCAAAAGTTTTGAGAACCACAGGAGGGATACCATCAGGACCGTACGCCTTCTTAGTGCTTAAGCTCAGAGAGAGCAGAAGTGACGTCTTTAGAAGAAATTACAATTTTAAACATAAATGAGTTAGGGGGGGTTGAAGGAGTAGGAACAGCTCCGGAATCGTGTAAGGTTGAATTTAAGGCAAAAGTTTGAGCAAAGAGTTCAGCTTTAGAGGAAGGCAAAACGGCAGTTGTACCGTCAGAAGATACTAGAAGGAGAAGAAGAGGAAGAAGCAAAGTTAGAGTTGACATTTTTGCAAAATGCCAGAAAGGTCGAGAGGAAGAGGAGCCAGAAAGATTATTGCATTTGCGACGGAGAAAAGAGTTTTTAGTATCTCGAAGAATAGATTTTGCACGATTCCGGGATGAAATATAAGTTAGCGTGAGATTCTGGAGTTTGAAGACGACGGTAGTCCCTGAAGGCAGCATCCCTGCGGCGGATAGCACGAGAACAAGCAGAGTTAAACCAAGGTTTATTAGGTTTAGTGGAAGGGAAAGAATATGGAATGTACGCCTCCATGCCAGAGAGAATCACCTCAGTTATGCACTCTGCACACTCCGAGGGACCCCTCCCACGGAAACTAATCATTCCATGGAAAATCAGAAAAGTACGACCGCAAGTCAGACCAGTTAGTGGCACCGAAATGCCAGAAACGTCTCCTCGCCGAGGGTGGGGGCCGTTCTTGCGGAAGACTTGAAGAGACAGGACAAGATATGGAGATAAGAAGATGATCGGATGAACCCAGAGGAGGAAAGAGTTTAACAGTATAAGGAGAAGGATTAGAAGTTAGAAAAAGGTCTAGAATGTTGGGTTCATCACCAAGACGGTCAGGGATACGGGTAGGGAGATGCACCAACTGCTCAAGGTTGTTCTGGATAGAAAATTGAGGATAGAGACAGTAGGAGGAAGCAGAGTAGGGTTTGCTGTCAGAGCACTCAGACACCTGAGTTTCAGTTAAGAACAAGAGATGAGGTCTTGAAGAAGAGAGGTGGTGTTCGACAAAGTGGAGATTAGAAAAAAGACCGCGAATGTTGCAGAAATTAATGAAAAATGAAGACCGTGCACCAGGGCAAGTCGGCATAGAGGTCTTGGTGGAGCCAACCCCATCACCGGAGGCCACCAACTTCCAAGTGGTGATGGGGGGAAGGAGTGGATGAGGGGCTATATTTGGAATCCGCCCCTCTTGGATTCTCCGAGGCAGATTTAAGTTTTGCTATTTTGATAAATTTAATAGGTAATGTAAGTGTAAACGTTTGTAAATATTGTAAGACACATGCGAAGAAGGAGGAAGGTTGGAGCATAGGCACTCCAATGTGGGTCGAGGGTACACTAGAGACCCTCTGAGAAGATGAAACGCGAAAAGGAACGAACCAAAGGGCAACGGGGTGAAACGGAATGGTCTAGCCATCCTATCACCCCGTGTGTTAAGCCCAGTGGGGGGTACTTTCATCGCTTCGGACTGCGCTACGTCCTCCCCCTATATATATATATATATATATATATATATATATATATATATATATATATATATATATATATATATATATATATATATATATATATATATATATATATATATATATATATATATATATATATATATATATATATATATATATTAAAACCACAAAAACGGATAAATAAAAGCAGGAGTTCACTTTTCGCTCCCTATCGTAAGGCGAACCTTATCAAAACTAAGTAAAAAAAAGGAAGGCCAGGAAGAAAGTGTATGAGTATTCCAAAAAAAATTAGTTCGAGAGACGTGCGCGCAAATCATGAGAAACGTGCAGCGAGAGAATTTTTAGCAAATACTATTGTAAATCTGTCAGTGAAAAAAAGCCTTCTGATGTATTTAAATTATTGGTGGTAAGTATAAAACATGATTCTAGGAGTTGATTAAGAGTCTTATTTTTGGATGAAAAAATCATACTGGAACCATTCCAATCTATGTTGTGTTGAGAGTCTCTGATGTGTTTAAATATTGGATTGCTGTTATTACCTCTATTAATATCATTCTTATGTTGAGTGAACCTAAACCGTAAAGATTTAAGGGTTTCTCCTATATAAGAGGAATGACAAACACCTCATGGAACGGCATAAACACCACCAACAGATGGACAGAGGGAATTATTATTTTGAACAAGGAAACTCATAACGGTATTGGGATAAGTGAAAACGATTTTAATGTCAAACGTAGATTTAAGTTGAAATTTAGTAGATAAAATACCCAGAGAATTTGTTGGTACGGCTTTCGACGTTCGATGTCCACTGGTGACATACTTTCCTATCTCACTGATTTATGGTCTTCTGCACTTAGGGACTTCGGGGAGTTTTGACGCTTGACATTTCAAAGGCTTTTGACTGGATGTGGCATTTGTCACTACTCTCCAAGCTCCCCTCTTTTGGGTTTACTCATTCTCTTTGCTTTCTTATGTCTAGTTTTCTCTCGGATCATTCCATATCGACACTTGTCGATGGAGCGACCTCTTCCTCCTTTTCTGTCAATTGTGGTGTTCCTCAGGCTCTGTTCTACCTCCAATTCTTACTTTTCATTAACGACCATCTCAGTTCCACTTCTAACTCTATTCATTCTTATGTCGATGACTCAACTCTTCAGCTTTCTACTTATTTCAAATCTCCTCCCTCCTTTGCTTCTAGAGTTACTTCTCGTCTTCTAATTGCTGACTGCTTTCTTGCCGATATGGACGAGATTTTCCAGTGGGGTCGCCACAACCTTGTGAAATTCTACTCTTTAAAAACTCAACTTCTTCTCATCTCCCTCTCAAAAACACCTCCCCACTTTCTATCTCTTTCGACTGCTCTCCCGTTTTACCTATAAACAACATTAACATTCTTGGTCTGAACATAAAAAATAAACTTTCTTGAAAGCTTTATATCACAATGGTTGCTAAGGTGACTTCAAAGAATCTGGGAATACTGGTCAGATTGCGGGTTATTTTTTCCTTCGGAACAATTGCTCGGATTATATAAAAATCTTATTCGCCCTTGTATGGACTTCTGTTCTCTCATTTGGAGAGGCTTCGTTGCCACTTTTCTTTTAGATAGATTTTGAGACTAAGGCTAAAAGATTAATAAACTGTACACTTCTTTCAGAGTCATTTGACCCTCATGTCTATACGACGTGACGTTGGTGCACTCTTTCTTTTCTATAGGTACTACAACGGCAGTTGTTCGAGGAAATTGACCTCTTGCATTCCACCACCATTGCGATACCCTCTCATCAGAACTATTGGTTCCATGCTTTCGCATGAATTTAGTGTGAATATTGTAAACCTCCCCCCCCCAAGGCTTGTCCGTTGCGGTGACTCCTTTCCAAGCTACTTCTGCTCTGTTGAACTATTTGCCATCATCTGTTTTTCCTGCTGTATTTAATTTTCCTCTCTTTTCTGCACCCAACTCAGAGATTTGCGTTAGGTGGAATTGGGTGTTTTTTTTTATTTTTTATTTTTTTTTATTTCTGCCCCTCCTAAAAGGACTTAGCAAGTGAACGATGGTAAACTATATATATATATATATATATATATATATATATATATATATATATATATATATATATATATATATATATATATATATATATATATATATATATATATATATATATATATATATATATATATATATATATATATATATATATATATATATATATATATATATATATATATATATATATATATATATATATATATATATATATATATATATATATATATATATATATAATATATATATATATATATATATATATATATATATATTTATTTTTTTTTTTTTTTAATATTTTTTTTATTAAAAAAAAATTTATTTTCTTTTTTTTTTTTTTTTTTTTAATTTAAAAATTATAAATTAAATCTTCATTGCAAATCCATTTTAAATTTTTAAATTTAAATCTTTATTACATTTCCACATTTATCTTCCTCAGATTTACGAAAGAATTCGAAATGAAGAAAAAATCTTTGCAGTTCGTAAAATTGAAGATAAAATTAAATATGGAAAAGTTTCAAGTTATGAAAACAAATTATTTTTCCATTCTTTGAGTTTATCAGAAGTTCCAACGGACTCTTCTCTTATTTGGGTAAGTGGAATTTTGATTTGTCTTGATTTTTTACAAGAAGCGTGGAATCTTTGTTGTGTTTTTTTCATGAGTGAAGAATCTTTGTTGGAGTCATTGGAGTTACATGTTTCATTATTAGCCTTTGCCCAATTACAGTTAGAAAAGTTGAAAATCTTTCATCAGAAGTGATGGAATTTAAGTAAAGGCCACAAATAAAAGTGGCTTTGACGTCGGGCTATTTGAGAATGAATACCTCAAAAAATTTTTTTGCCGAGATTCATTGTAGACTGAGCATCATTCGATCTTTTGTCCTTGCAGTCTCGTTATATTCACTTAAATAAAGGTTTAATCCACTGCCTACTCGTATTCCCTCGCTTCACTTGTTTTTCCCTACGTCTCAATCTCCATGTACTTGTGTCCTTTTGATGACACAATGTACATTGTGTCATCAAATTTAACAGTTTTAAGTATTTTTTGGCACTTGAATTGCCTTCACCTTCTCTCTATTACCTCACCTTCTATCCACTCCTATGATGATAACTCCTCTTACTCCTTTCAGTTTGAAAGACGTCCCTCCCAACAGCAGTTGATAGACGGGTAGCCTTGAAGCAACTAACCTCTGATCTTTCACGTATTTCAAATTGGGGCAGAGGAAACATGGTTGTTTTCAATGCCTCAAAAATTCAGTTCCTCTAATCTCTACACAACTATGATGTCTTCTTCGAAAAACCTTCATCTGTTCTTAATATTCTGGGCGTATCCTTTTCTCGTGATCTTTCTTGGAAAGATCACATTACGTCACTTTCTAAACAAGCTTCTAAGAGTTTGTGTGTTCTGAGGCGCCTTCAGAATTACTTTTCGCCGCCCCAGTTGCTTGCTCTCTATAAAGGTGTTGTTCGCCCCTATTGTTCCCCACATCTGGGGAGGTTCCACTCAATCAGCTCTCCTTGAGAAGGTGGAGTCTAGGGCTTTCGTCTCATCAACTCTCCTGCTCTTACTAATTCTTTCCAATCCCCTTCTGCCCATCGAATTGATAAGTCACTTTCTTTACTATCGCTATTACTACTGACACTGCTCTTCTGAACTCTCTCGTCGCATACCTCCCCTATTGAGAAGAGTTCGTGCGATACGCCTTTCTGCACAGTTTCATCCTTTCTCTGTCCAACTCTCCGACCCCAGACTTAACTGCTATGCTCAATCTTACATATACTCTGCTGGCAAAGTCTGGAACACACTCCCTTTATCTGTTTTCCCAACTTCCTTTGACTTACATACTTTCAAACGCCGTGTATCTGGACTTGTCGGTCTCCTTCGACCAAGACAGGATTTTTCCCAACTCCAGTGGAATTTGGTAGGCCTCCAGCCTTAGTCCACTGGAGGATATATATATATATATATATATATATATATATATATATATATATATATATATATATATATATATATATATATATATATATATATATATATATATATATATATATATATATATATATATATATATATAGCAGTCATGGGTATTTCTGACCATTACTTAGTAGTAGCGAGGGTCAAGGTTAAAGGAGGTTGAGAGAAAGTAAAGGTGAGAAAGAAGGTGGTTGAGGTGGTACGGGTAGAAAGGCTGGAAGAAGAGGAAAATAAAAGTGATTACATAAGAGGAATAAGAAAAAAGTTGAGAGAGGTATTGAGAAGTGAGGTAGAGGATGTTGAAGAGGAGTGGAATAAATTGAAGATGGCTTTAGTGGAGGTTGCGAGAAGTGTGTGTGGGGTGAAGAAAATAGGGAATGGAAGAAGGAAAGGTAGTGAATGGTGGAATGAAGATTTGGAGAATATGGTGAAAAGAAAGAAGGACGCCTTTAACAAGTATCTGGGTACAAAGGAGGCATCGGATTGGGAGGAGTATAGGGAGAGGTGTAGGGAGGTGAAAAGAGAGGTCAAGAGGGAAAAAAGAAGAGGAGTGGGCCAGTAAGCTGGCAGAAAATTTTAAGGAAAGAAATAAAATGTTTTGGAAAGAGGTAAATAGAGTGAGAAAAGGAGGAGAAGTGAGGGGAGAGGGAGTGAAAGGGGAAGACGGAGAAATATTACAGGGAGAGAAGGATGTTGGTGAAAGATGGAAAGTGTATTTTAGTGAATTGTTGAATGAAGTGATAGAAATTAGCAACAGGGGAGAGGTAGAAAATGATGGATAAGTACTTAGAGAGGGCCAGGAGAGAAATATTAGTAAAGAGGAGGTAGAAGTAGCGATGAGAAAGGTAAAGAAAGGAAAATCAGCAGGAATGGATGGCATATACGGAGAAATGATAAAAGAGGGACCTACAGAGTTGATTGACTGGTTAGTGAGATTATTTAATGTGTGTTGGGGAGTAGGAAGAGTGCTTCAGGAGTGGCAGGAATCCTGCATTGTTCCATATACAAGGGAAAAGGTGAAAAGATGGTTTGTAAAAATTATAGGGGGATCAGTCTACTGAGCGTGATAGGAAAGATTTATGGGAAGGTGTTAGTGAGGAGCATGAAAAAGTTGACAAGTGAGGGAATGGGTGAGGAACAAGGAGGTTTTAAGGAGGGTAGGGGATGTGTGGACCAGGTATTCACCCTGAGATTGATTACGGAGAAATTTCGTGAAAAAAATAAAATGGGGTATGTATGTTTTCTAGATTTGGAAAAAGCATATGATAGAGTGTGCAGGAGAAAGTTATTCGAAATATTAATGGAAAGGGGATTGAAAGGGAAATTACTGAAGGGAGTAAAAGCTTTTTATGCGAATTGTAGATCAAGAGTGAGGGTAAAGAGGGAACTTTCGGATTGGTTTAACATAGGAGTGGGATTGCGACAGGGGTGCGTAATGTCGCCATGGTTGTTTAATCTATTAATGGATGGTGTAGTTAGAGAAATGGAGAGAGAAGGGAAGGGTATTAGGTTGAGAAATATGGAGGGTGAATGGGATGTGAATGTTTTACTTTTTGCAGATGATGCGGTGTTGGTATCAGAATCTGAAGAAAAGTTGAGAATACTTGTGAGAGAGTTTGAGGGGAAATGTGCAAACATGAGATTGAAAGTCAATCCAGCGAAAAGTAAAGCTATGAGAATTGGAGGTGGAGATGAAGAGATATGGAATGAGGAGTGGGGGGGTGTAGAAGTGGGAGGAAGGAAACTTGAGGAGGTAAATGAATTCAAATATCTAGGAATGTTAGTGGAAGGTAAGGGTTGGAAGGAAAAAGAAATAAAGAATAGAGTGGTAGAAGGAATGAAAGTGTTGGGGGGTCTAAGAGAAGTATGGAAGAAAGGAAAAATTTCAAAAGAAATAAAGATAAGAATGTTTGAATGTATGTGTTTACCTTCAGTAATGTATGGGTGTGAAACATGGGTGATAAATGCTCGAGGGAGGAAAAGTCTGAATGTCTTTGAGATGAAAGGTTTGAGAGCGATATGTAAATTGAGAAGAATTGATAGGATAAGAAATGAAAGAATAAGGGAGATGCGCAAATGGAAGAGGGGTTTAGTTGTTAGATCGGAGGAGGGTGTGTTAAAATGGTTTGGGCATATGTGTAGAATGAATGAGGAATGGTAGGCAAGGTACTTAGATCCGATGTAGCAAGCAAAACTCCGTAAGCAAAATTTTTTTGAGTTATATTAATGCCTGTCTAAACCCAACTTACTTTCCTTTTTCCGTTTTTTTTTTTTTTTTTTTTAAATTCCCCCAAGTGTAAAAATGTGAAAAGAGCCAGAACCAACGTCATCACGCCCTCCTTATCTGCAGCTTTGGATAGAACGATGACGTCTGATCGGACCGCCACATGTGTTCTAACCGAAAATGCCTGTTTTTTTTTTTGCCATGATGTACAAAAAAATGAATAAAAATCGGTCTCCTGTTTGTCGTCAATGAATGGCACAAAGGAAGCACATAGCAACACATTTAAAGAAAGAATTCAAATCAGAGACCCCATCGATAGTTCACTGGGATGGAAAGTTGATGCAGGAGCTAGCATCAAAAGAACATGTTCATAGGCTTCCAATTCTGGTATCGGGAAAAAACACAACACAATATTTTTTATTGGATGTACAAAAATTAGAAAGTGGAACCAGAGTCAATATGGGTAATGCTGTAGTTAAAACAATTGAAAAATGAAATTTTACTGATTAAGTCGTTTAAAATGTTATCTGTCTGACACAACGGCTTCAGATACTGGCTGCCACAAAGGAACACGCATATTAATTGAGGAGAAGCTCCAAAAAGATTTACTATATCTTCCATGCTGGCATTACATCTTGAAGCTGATTCTTCAAAGTGTGTTTTCAGAGGTTCTTGGTGCTTCCTCTGGTTCTGAATTTCTCCTATTCAAGAGGCCTCAAGCTATTTGGAAAAATATTGATCAAAATATCTTCAACACTGAACTACAATAAGTAAAACTGGCAAAAATATTATTTGATATTAAAGAGGGTATTATAGAATAGGCAATGAACGTGCTCCGTGAAAGAGAGGTTTGCGGGGAGATTACAGTGAACAAATTGAGTTAGCAATTATTTTTTTAGTGACATACCTCCTGGTGGCATCCGATACCATGCTCCTGGATTGAATGCATATGGATAGATGGATGAGTAAGGTTTTATATTCCCTGAGAGTGTGGATGTTTCAGAACCAATTTCATTTGACGAAGACAGAAGAGACTGGGCTTCAGAGAATTTGTATATTTACAGTAAAGGTTTATGCAAAAAATGTGGATGGACGCATTTAACCCTGCGGCAGCTCCTTGGAATAATATTGATCTATTACATATTGATCTATTTTTTGAATGAGAAAATAGATGCAAAGGGAGGAAATATTGCTTTAAATAAACTTTTACAACACCTTTGGAATCTTTCGGAAGAATTAATTGCACATTCACTGTTTGAAGCAAAAGTGTCAACAAAAATTAAAAATAAAATTGTCACTGCGATCATAGATGGAGCTGTCGGATGTGTAGAAACTGGATGCCCACCTCCAAAGAAGATTGCAATTCCAAAGACATCAATCTCCAACTGCGAGTTACAAGACTTTGAAACACGGCGGATAATTGCTTTTTTTTCAGAAATTGAACATTGATACAGCATTTTTATACACAGACCCTAAAACATGGCTAGAACGAGATGATTATCAGAAAGGATTATCCATTATAACACTGTTGGAGGAGTCGGGGCGACCCCTTTTTGTTGTTTGTTAAATGAGTAGAGATTACAAGACAGTCACACAACCATAACAGACTCCACAGCGAGGATGATTGAAAGTGAAGGCGGTTTTCTGAATTTATTAACACATAAAATTCTAGTCACTCCAGATGTATACAGATCAATTGAGGATTACACAAGACAAAACTAAGACTCAATCTAAAGTGAATAAAAAAAAAAAAAAAGAAATATAAATAGTACATCTTTTTCATGAATAATAAAATACATACATGATAAATAACCACATGATAATGAAATGCAACACACATGTAGATACATACACACACACACACACACATATATATATATATATATATATATATATATATATATATATATATATATATATATATATATATATATATTATATATTATATATATTTATATTATATATATATATTATTATATATATTATATATATATATATATATATATATATATATATATATATATATATATATATATATATATATATATATATAGTGGATATATATATATATATATATATATATATATATATATATATATATATATAATATATAATTAATAAAAAATAAAAATGGCTACCATTTGTAAGGAGACAGCATAATATAAAAATTTATAAAATACATAACGGTAATTAAGGGAAGCAGCTGTTAAAAATAAACTACTTGGCAACTCGTTTACATTCATATCAAAAATAGCCCATCTTATACAAATAGAAGTAAAATCCGAAATTAGGCTCTAACATGGTATCTTGTAGGAAATCATCAAAATGAATAATATAAACAATAACGTAAATTCTTCATGAATAGATAATAGTGTATCAAAAATTAATGGTAGTTTAGGAACGTTTTATTAAAGCTGCACGCGGATTCTTTGCTTGCTAAATCACCTAAGAAAAGTAAAATGTCTAGTAATATAAAATTCAACACCGATGCTTCAGGATAATAATAATTATAATAATAATAATAATAATAAAAAAGTAACAACAAAAATTGATATTAGGTCCTAGCTGTATCTCTATTAATAAAAGTACATGTGTAAAGACATGCGCGCGTACATGCGCAACTTCACCGTGTGCACCATACAGAACATACCGTCGAATTCATGTGCACACACACTTGCATACGCACATGAAAAGATACACACGTAAATATAGACATATATATATATATATATATATATATATATATATATATATATATATATATATATATATATATATATATATATATATATATATATATATATATATAGGGGGGTAACGTGCTTTGCAAAAGAGATATAAGTGGAATCTTCCTTTTTCGCTAGAAACGATCTTGAAACATTCCAGGGCAAGCAGAACGTATTTTGAAGCCGGTGGCTATGTTAGAACACTAGAGAAAAGGGAAGGACAGGATAACAAAATGTAAGTCCAACGACTTTCTAAATAGCACTTTTAAATATTTGAACGAATTTTGGTTACCATGTGAAATCTCTTCCTTACCTTGCGTTTTAGCAAAAGAATGTACTAATCACAACGCCAAGAAAACAACATTCTCCGAGCCCTATGCTAAGGTCTGAGAACGCAGAGAAGAGCGTCTATATTCCAAAATGGCTGAACGAGAAAGAGGAAGCGTGATTCGCCGCGCGCTGCGGCTTTTGGTGAAAAAAAAGAAAAAGGAACCAACGATATGCTCTAAAGAAAAGTCTCCAAATCTCTTTAGAGATTTTTAACCTGACGACACCGTTGGTAGCCCCTACAACAGCAATTTCAGTTACCAATGATTTTGCAGCGCGAGGAGTCGCATTAATCCAAGAATATAATAAATCATTAACAAAGAATGAAGAGCAACTCCAATTTATACTCCAAGTAGTAGCAGAACACAGAAAATTATTACCAAATAGTAAGAGGTTAACATATTGGGGCAAATCAGGCAACAATGATTAGTTATTAGCTATGAAACACCCGCCATGAGCGCTTAATACTTCTGAAGGGAGACCTGGACGATTACTCTCATGGTAAAACTTTGACGATGATGCTTATTTATATGTTCTAATTCATCAATTCTTAAAATATTTTAAACAAGTGTTTTTACTACCATAGCAACCTATTCGGAAGGTAGGAGTAAGACTTTCTAAAAAAAATTTTTTTTTAAATTTTTTTTTTTTTTTTTTTTTTTATTATTATATATATATATATATATATATATATATATATATATATATATATATATATATATATATATATATATATATATATATATATATATATATATATACCGTGGCTCAAATGGTAGGGTGATTGACTCACGTGCTTGCTTGAGAGCGCCGGTTCGATCCCATTTGGGGATCCTAGGTATATACTACCTAGAAAAGTTCCTCTCCTCGAATAGGGCAATGCCCTTGAGATGTGAACTTTTATATATATATATATATATATATATATATATATATATATATATATATATATATATATATATATATATATATATATATATATATATATATATATATATATATATATATATATATATATATATATTCAGTTTGACGACTTGAAGCAATGTACAACCGACACGAACTTGTACACTTTCCTTGAGATTTGTTGCAACAACAAAAGATTACCCCGCTTGGCAATTATTAAAATGTTTGACAAACAATGGTCTCATCATTTCATCAAGATGTGCACCGGCGAGTATGGACCTTCCTTCAAAGAAGCCTCTTTCGAAAAAGGTTACAGTGCCAAACACCAAAGTCTTTTGCATATTAAAAATTTCGTTGAAAATAGCCAAAACTGTAGCAGATTGCTAGAATACAATTTCGAATATTGTACTAGGGTTTATAAATATGAACCTCAACAAATGTTCCTTTATATGGATTCCGCAAAAGGGAACGTTTCTATACTTCTTACATCTTTAACTGATACAGTTGGATTTGGTATTATTGGGAAGGTAATTTCTCCAACGGATTTAAAAGATTGCATAAATTATGATCATTCTTCATTTCTCAAAATTTTAGATTGCGGTATTATTTTAGAGGTTTAATATATATATATATATATATATATATATATATATATATATATATATATATATATATATATATATATATATATATATATATATATATATATATATATATATATATATATATATATCAGAAAATGAATAAAGTTGTTAAAAAACTGCAAATAAAAAGATTTCAGAAACTCAAATTTAATTGTGTTTATTACTACCATTGTTAATAATAATAATAGTAATATTTGGTATAAATTTGTCTGAATTTTTAAGTCAAATGCCAAATTTGGAGAAACAATTTAATTACTTTCAAAAAGAAATAACAAAAGAAACGTTTAGAATAAATTGTATATATATATATATATATATATATATATATATATATATATATATATATATATATATATATATATATATATATATATATATATATATATATATATATATATATATATATATATATATATAATATATATATTGTTGGGATTTCTGTGGCTTGAAACCCATGAAAACGCTTAATGCAGATATTGTAACTGCTTTTGCCAAGAATAAACCTTAATTCTATTAAAGTTTAACCTAATTCTAGCCTATAAATTAATAAAAATAAATTAAAAAAGAACTCACCATTTAAAATGTTCTGCAAATGTAAATAACGGGATTTATTTGATTTCCTAAGTAATTAACTGGGATGTTTGGCTCTTTTGTATAAGCGCATAAGTAAATTTTTATAAGTAGTAAAATAGGTAGCTTTGCAGCCAAGTGGAAACATAGACTCAAACCCAAGCAAGAACTCTCAAAACTCTGATCCAAAACCCAAAGCCTAGATTAAACAGTAAGTCACGTCAATCATACAATTCAAGTTAATAAACTAACCCAAACCAAGCAATCAATTGTCAATTTAATTCAAAAGTAAATAATAGTTATAAGGGTTGAGTATGTCAAGTTAGGCTCTAACTTCTTTCACAAAGCTCTATAAAAACTCTTACCCTAGGGTTAAAAAGAATATATAACTACAATTTGGCTATAGTAGTTTAAATAGTTAATACATTACGTTCTGGAAGATTTCTTAAGTTAATGTGGGTGATTTTTATAACACAATTACATTTTTAACTTTGCTACCAACGAAGTTCAAGCCCAAGGTGCAAGTAAGTAACGGCATAGCTTTCAAGCATGAGAAGCTAGTCATAAACATGAAGTGTTGCCATTTTATAATAGATTCTTTTAGGGCGTATTTGATACTTTAAAATCATTTTAACCATTAATTAAATCTAAAATATAAGGATTTATCATATATATATATATATATATATATATATATATATATATATATATATATATATATATATATATATATATATATATATATATATATATATATATATATATATATATATATATATATATATATATATATATATATATATAAGGTTGAGTCAAAGGGCTAAAAGACTTATAAACTGTCCCGCTGCATTGTTTGCGCATCAATTTTGCGTGTTAATAGGCAACTCCAGGCTTGTCCGCTGTGGTACCTCCTTTCCTGCCACCTCTGTTTTGTTGAACGCTCTCCCATCTTCTGTGTTTCCTTCCGAATTTAATCTCAATTTCTTTAATCCCGCGTCTGCTCTCACCTAAGATATTTGCGTTAGGTGGGACCTGAAGGGGTGGTTTTTATTTTTTGTATTCTTTTCCTTTATCTTTTTCTTCTAACACCCCCTTCTTGAATAGAGCTTTACCCGTGAGTGGTGGTGATGTGTAAAAGAAAAAAAGGAAATAAAATAAAAATATATATATATAGTAGTGAAAGGTACAAAATGTTAATAACCTTTTCTCTTTGCCATTTAGAGTTGACAATCAGTTTGCTTTTCCTCTCCTAATAAGAATTAAGCAGGAAAAATATACTTCAATATCACAACTCTGCATATGAATATTTTACATGTAAGAAATATTTAGAAATGTTTCTCTAAATTTTATATGAAAGTATTCTGTGAAGGGTAATTTTGAACCATGTTATGAAATTTCTTCATGCAAATTTTTTTCATTTAGATATTAAAAAAATTTCAGGAAAATTTTGACTCTACATCATCTATCTACACCTTAATTTATTAATTTAATTTTATTTATTAAAACAAAATTTAATTATGGTTGTTTATACAAAGTATTAATTGAGCGCTGACATCACATTTAATTTAAATTAAGATTAATGGCTTTAAAGGTTCCGACAACTGTAAATGGTGAAACAGAAATATTTGGAAGAGAAAGTAGAGAGAGAGAGAGAGAGAAAACAAAGAAGCTTGCTAGAAACATATACTAGCCAAGGGCTTTTCATACCCTTTTAATTAAAAGGGTATGAAAAGGGTATTCTCTTCAAGCAAATTATTCTTCATTCCCCATTGGGGTCGCCTCCCACAAAAGAAGCTCTGTATCAGTGGGTGTTCTCCACAGTTTATATTGTGCTAATAATTTGTCAGACGAAACAGTTTCCATAATGAGAAAAGTTGAAAATGTAGCTAAACATTATACTAATTAATTCATTGATTTCACTAGAAAATAACATGTTAACAAATGTATATATATATATATATATATATATATATATATATATATATATATATATATATATATATATATATATATATATATATATATATATATATATATATATATATATATATATATATATATATATATATATATATATATATATATATATATATATATATATATATATATATATATATATATATATATATATATATATATATATATATATATATATATATATATATATATATATATATATATATATATATATATATATATATATATATATATATATATATATATATATATATATATATATATATATATATATATATATATATATATATTGTCCACATATTACAATGGTTGCTAAAGCATCCTCTAAGAAGCTGTGAATTCTGTTCAGGTTGCGAGAATTTTTTCCTTCTGAGCAGTTACTCCAAATATATGAGGGTCATTTTCGCTCTTGTATGGAGTACTGTTCTCACATTTGGATGTACTCCGGCTCCTCGTCTCTTCTGGATAGGGTTGAATCTAAAGATAAAAGATAAATAAACTGTCCCCTATTTTCAAACTCTCTTGACTCCCTATCTCTGCGACGTGACGTTGGCGCGCTATCTCTTTTCTATAGGTACTACAACGGCAAGTGCTCGAAGGAATTGGCCTTTCCCATTCCTCCAACGTTGTGTCGTCCTCGCTGGACAAGAGGTGCAATGCTTTCGCACGAATTTTGTGGATGTAGGAAACCCCAGGCTAGTCCGTTGTGGTGCCTCCTTCTTTCCAGCCACCTATGTTCTGGGAAACTCTCTACTATCCCCTATATTTCATCCTGTATTTAATCTTCCACTCTTTAAGGCTTCCGTTTGTGCTCACCTGAAGATTGTGCATTAGGTTCGAGTTTGAGTGAGTTTTCTTCCTTTTGTATGCGCCCCTCCTAGAAAAGGATTCTGCCCGTGAGTGGTGGCGATCTGTATATATATATATATATATATATATATATATATATATATATATATATATATATATATATATATATATATATATATATATATATATATATATATATATATATATTAACTATAAAAGATACTACCAGGACGGTACCACACTTATTACATTAATCTTTACGTCATTCTTTTAGTAATGATGGAAGTAATTGAAGGCGTTGTAATTATTTATTTATTATTATAATTATTATAATTATTATTATTTTGAAAGTAGGCTGTAATATTAGCGAAAAATTTTTCAAGGTCCCACAAAAAAACTCAGGCAAATTTTATACTTGCTCCCCGTACTGTAAATTTATACTGTGATAAATATATAAATATCCACCACAGCAAAATCCACCAAATAGCTTTAATTGACATTGACTAAACAAGAGGAAAACCATAAAGTTTCTTTAAAACTTTCAACTACTACTGTGTCATACTCAAAATCTTGAACACAATCTCGTAATCATGGTCATTTTCTGAGTCATTATTCTTTATTATTAAAGTCAATATTCCTGATGAGGAAGAATATCTTATAGCTGATTTTGGTAATATTTGCAGAATCGCCTTATTCGTGAGGCTTATTTAAGTAAAACGTTTGTTAGAGTGTTTAATTTTTAAAAGGCGTACACAACTCAGTGGTATAGTCCCATTCGAGTAGGGGAATTTTCTAGGTAATTTCTGCCTATTTAAGATTAGAATAAGGAATCGAACCAGAGCCTTCAATTACTCTATCATTAAACCACGATAAGATTTGTTTGGTTTTATTCTGTTTTAACTTTTTACTTTGACATCGTTAAGCGATTCTAGTTTGTGGTATTCGGAGTCGGGAATTTCATTCCTGGGAATTTGAATGGGAAAACCTATTAAAAAGGCATTTAGTACTTACCCTTAAAATATTAAACACAAGTCTTTCACTCTAAAGTCTAAACCCTCCAAATTAGGTATTTAGAACCCCCTTCCGCACCCCCGTAAAAGCCAATTTACAGTTAATTCTTACGCTCACATACACCTACAGTAAGGTGACCATCCGTCCCGAATTTTTCGGGAAACTCCTGATTTTTTAAGCCGTGTCCCGATTATTTTTAGAGACGGATATTTGTCCCGATTTTTAGATTTGGCAAAAATTATTTATTCAACCAGTCAGCCAGACAGCAGAAGAAGGCAGTGACACACCGCCATACAGCCAGGGGGCGCGGTGCATGGGAAAAGGCAAAAATGTATTTTTTTTTCTAGAATGTCCTTAACTAATAAACCATATGACTTGTTTTCGAAAACAACATTCGTATTTCTTTTTTATATTAAAAATCCTCCTCCTTTATACATCCCTTAAAACATTTACGGCAGTGTATTTAGGGGGGTGGGGGGAAATGTTCAGAAGCGTCCCGAATTTTGGTCAGAAAAATATGGTCACCTTAACCTACAGGCACACGCATATATATATATATATATATATATATATATATAATATATATATATATAATATATATTATATATATATATATATATATATATATATATATATATAATATATATATATATATATATATATATATATATATATATATATCCCTAGGGTGCTAAGGCCTCCAAAATTTTTCAGAAATCCGCCTATGGCCAGGTGGTCCAGTAGGGTCTTCTTTAGCAACTCTGATAAGAGATTCGCGTACTGTTCATGTTCATTAAGTTTATCAACACCAAAACAATCTCTAATTTTATCTCTTTATTAACGGAGAAGGGATGAATAACTCTCAGAACAGTTTTTACTTTTTATTCACAGAGCTGGTTAGTAAATTTAACATAACTTTAAAGCAAACTGATCTTTAAAAGATTTTTAGAAAACATCAAATCAATATATATATATATATATATATATATATATATATATATATATATATATATATATATATATATATATATATATATATATATATATATATATATATATATATATATATATATATATTATGAGTATACTTTACCTATGAATATTATTTTGCATGAAATTCAATAATTGATATTAAAATACATTGAAACCGAAAGTTTCACAAGCCTTTTTATTTAATAAAAGAATATAAAATATTATATAAATTTTAATCTACTCTGAAATAGTTGCTGGCAACATAAAACTGCACCAAAATCGGGAGTAAAAGCTGGAACATTTACAATTTTTTTTTTTTTTTTTTTTTTTTGTGAACTTTATATTTATTCGGATAAATCAAATTTTTTTTTTGCATATTTTACGATTACTATGTTTACATAAATCTTTTATTTTAATTCAAATATGTTGTATTAAAAGGGGCAAAATTTCATTTAAAAAATAAAAAATAATAAACAAGTTAGTAGAGCAAAAATCATAGAAAATATTTTACAGAAAATTGAGTAATTTCACGGGAACATATTTATAAGAACACTTATCACCTGTAATCATTATTATTAAAAACACATCACTTGCACACACACACACACACTATATATATATATATATATATATATATATATATATATATATATATATATATATATATATATATATATATATATATATATATATATATATATATATATATATATATAAATATATATATATATATATATATAATATATATATATATATTATATATATATATATATATATATATATATATATATATATATATATATATATATATATATATATATATATATATATATATATATATATATATATATATCAGTGGCAGCTCGTGGCTTCTGAAGGTGAGGAGGCACAACAATAGTCAATATATATATATATATATATATATATATATATATATATATATATATATATATATATATATATATATATATATATATATATATATATAATATATATATATATATATATCAGTGGCAGCTCGTGGCTTCTGAAGGTGAGGAGGCACAACAATAGTCAATAGTATATATATATATATATATATATATATATATATATATATATATATATATATATATATATATATATATATATATATATATATATATATATATATATATATATATATATATATATATATACGTGGCCAAACTCTATTAAGAAGCCACCAACGTATCTCAAACAAAATGATGCTTACAAGAAAACTAATAACATATTTGGAATCAGCGTTGAAAACTAGTATGGAAAACAGATTAACAACACCTCACTCTACTACAATTTATGTCAAACTAATTAAAAAGGAAAGATTTCTGCAAGATGTTGCTTACGCATGCGCAGTATCATCCTAAAATGTGAGGCAAATTTTAATGTTGGAAAATAATTTCTCCGTAACTTATAAAGTATTTTTTTAGGCTTTTCAATTTTAAGCCAAATAAAATACTTCATTCGAAAGAAAGGACTCAACCTTACAGAACATATGAAAAAAAAGTAAAATAAAATTCCATTAAAAATAAAAAAAAAAGGTAAGGAAAAAACAATTGCCTCCGTTCGGGAAAAATATACGTAACATTTATTTAAATAAATAGTACAGTTATCATGGTAACGAGGAGGCTCCCAATATGTTTCTATGGTAACTATGCATGAACCGTTTATATATATATATATATATATAATATATATATATATATATATATATATATATATATATATATATATATATATATATATATATATATATATATATAATATAATAATAAAAAAAATAAAAAAAAAAAAAAAAAAAAAAAAAAAAAAAAAAAAAAAAAAATGTTAAAAATTTAAAATCGGAGTTGCTTAACCTAATTTTTGAATTAAAATGTTATATTTTTATTAAATACTAACGGAGGCACTGCCTCCCCTGCCTCCCCCAAAAGCCGCCACTGATATATATATATATATATATATATATATATATATATATATATATATATATATATATATATATATATATATATATATATATATATATATATATATATATATATATATATAATATATAGGAATCTGCCAAACCTCAACAGTGTATTACGTGTCATTTGAAGAAATATAAAAAAAAAGTTACATGAACATAGTTGGGAATCGGAAAAGGTATCGAGTTATGACTTATTGACGAAATAAAAATAGGTATGCAAACTATGCACTTTCGTTATAAAATTGCAAGGAGAAGACCTTGAAAAACGAACTCTATACAGTGTTAGTCCTTAATGTAATTTGTAAATGAACACAAGTGTAAGGTGTAGACTTTGAATACGGTTGCTAAACAGTGTTTAGTCATTGTTACTTTCATTTGTAGGTGAACATTGTGGTTAGTTTATACATTCCTTTGACGTTTACGAATGTAGAATGTGTAGATATAAATTACATTTGTAAAGGTAACATGAGAGCTTCCGTGATTTACTCGTGATGGTAGTTATAGTAGGAATAATCATACATAGGCTCATAATAATCCTCATGCTACGGTTGAAACCATCTTTCAACACAGATTTTCTGTGAACGTGCGGGGTGGTATCATTGGAAATCAGATTTAGTGACCCACATTTGTTGAATGGTGTACCAAAATTTTCTAGAAAACGAACTACCAATTCTTTTAGAGGATGTTCCTTTGGCAATATGAACTGCGATGTATCTACAACACGACGGAGCACCTTCACATTCACACCGCAGAGTGTGCGAGTACCTTCATCGAACATATCCACATCGCTGAATCGGCAGAGGAGGACCATATGCTTGGCCAGCACGATCACATGAAAGAGCTTGACTTTGCAATGATGGTTAATAATCGATGGTTAATAATCGCAAAGAATTAACAGGGAGAATATTTAATGTTGCAGATAAAATTCGGTTGAATCCTCAAATACTGGAGGATACGTCAAACTTCATAGCTCATATATTCAGGCCGTAGTTTGTTATTTTGAACATGTCATGTAGCTTCATCGTGTATTACTCATCGTACTTTAATTGTTGTGAAATAAAAAATATATATTTTATTTTGTTACTGTATCTACCTTTAACTTGCTACCCCTCTCGAAATGGTAGCTATGTTTAAATAACCTTTTCACCTAACATGCTTTCTGTAATCCACCATTAAAGTTTGGCAGATTCCTCACGGGACACCTTATATATATATATATATATATATATATATAATATATATATATATATATATATATATATATATATATATATATATATATATATATATATATATATATATATATATATATATATATATATATATATATATATATATATATATATATATATATATATATATATATAATTACAATTACGCTTCTAAAATAATACCGCAATCCAAAATTTTCAAAAATGAAGAATGATCATAATTAATATAACCATTTAAATTCGTTGGAGAAATTACCTTCCCAATAATACCAGTTCCAGCATTAAAAGTTGATTTCGGAAGAAGTATACTAAAGTTCCTATTTACGTACTTCATGTAAAGAAACATTTGGTCAGATTCGCATTTATAAAACCCTTTGTTTTCATTGGTGAAATCGTAATCTATCTTCCTGCTACATTTTTGGTTATTTTCGACGAAGTTTTCAATATGCAAAGCGCTTTTGAAGTTGTCGTCATCGTCGCCTTTTACGAAAGAGGCTTCTTTGAAGGAAGGTCCATACTCGCCGGTGCACATCTTGATGAAATGATGAGACTGTTGTTTGTCAAACATTTTAATAATTGCCAAGCGGGTTAATCTCTTACTGTTGCAACAAATCTCAAGGAAAGTGTAGAAGTTCGTGTCGGTTGCACATTGCTTCAAGTCGTCAAACTGAAAATATATATATAATAAATTTACAAAATTTTAGTACAAGAACTGGTAATAAAAATCTGAGTTACTTTTTAAAATGTCGATTTCATTACATATAAACACTCCTTTTGGTAAACGTTAATTATTTCTAGAATAAATAAATATTCAAATGACTTTTCAACTATGTCACAAGTATTTTTACTTTCAAAAAAATTTTTTTTTTAAATTAAGAATCATGTTACCGACAAACCATATCGGTAAATTTTATAGTTTTCTTCCGGAAAATAAAATAAATACCATTTGTCCTTAATTAAATGTTATATTTGCACACTAATCTAACGATAAAGAATGTATTTGTATTTTCCAAATACAATAAGCTATTTGTGTTTTATTCCTACGTAAAATTCCACTTATTTGACTTTCCTAACAGAAATATACAGTGGTCAATGGAGCCGAGGAAACGCATGTTTTTTAAATATAAATAAAGTTCTTTAATATCCATGTTAATAAATATGTAATTACAAAAAAAAATGGAGATAATTAAAGGTATTTTTACCGTCTCAAAGTATTAAATTGCGTATGGAAAATAAAATCATTCAAATGATGTTAACTTTTGCCGGATGCACATTCGGAGCTTCTTCTCAAAATCACGCATCGCACGCTCTATCATTTCATCTAGTACACGCGATTTCTTAGCGAATGGAAAGTAGCTCCTTGATCATGAGTGGTTTGTCAGTATACACTCTTGACTTTAGGTATGCCCACATATAAAATCACAAGCATATAGATCATGGGAGGGTGATGGCCAAGAAACATCGTCGAATCGGGAGATCATATGTTGGAGAATCATGTGTAGAAAACATCCATCGACCCTCTCGTCATTCGAACTGTTGCACCACCATGTTGGAATCACATTTCCCACGTGCTTAATTTACCACGCCTCCGAAATTTTGGATGCAGGAAATTGTTCAACATGTCGACGTAGTGAACCGATTATTGTAGCTGCATTCACTAACTTTTCAAAAATAAATAAATAAAAATAAAATAAAAAATACGGTCCAAAGATTACTTCTACTATAGCTACTGAAGCTTCATTGTCTGCTGCGTCAGCCGCCTTATGCCCAAGGTCACCAAACTTCTCCCATGCTGAGTAGTAGCCAATGGAAAACTATACGCTTCCTCTGCTCCACCCTATATATATATATATATATATATATATATATATATATATATATATATATATATATATATATATATATATATATATATATATATATATATATATATATATATATATATATATATATATATATATATATATATAATATATATATATATAGGGATGGAGCGATACCAAAATTTTTACCGATACCGATACCGATAATACCTAAAAAATTGCCAGATACCGATACCTACCAAAAAATGTGCCGATACTTGCCGATACTACTACCATACCGATACTTTACTCTTATCAAAAATTTTGCCGATACCGATTATACCGATATACCGATACCGATACTTCACTCCATCCCTAAAATATATATATATATATATATATATATATATATATATATATATATATATATATATATATATATATATATATATATATATATATATATATATATATATATATATATAATTGGTAAACAAAATCACTCACGGCAAGACTTGCTCTCTCTGGAGTCAAACCAATGCGTGATGCGATCGAGAACAACCAACTCGATGTTATACCGTTGAGCCATTCTCAAACCCCAAATATTTGCATTTCTTTAGTGATAATATCTTTGATTTTCTCAGGAAACTGAATTTGTTTTATAAAAATTTATCTTCCACACATGGTCTATCCTTTTCGTTTTGTCTTGGTGGTTGTCCTGTACAGTATATCTGCTTCGCAGTGTGGAGTGACTGCACTTCTCCAAGTGCTAAAAAAAAATTAAAACTGCTAAATTCGAACCATCGAGTGAGACATCAAAAGGATACAAGTACAGTCGTCAACAGAAGTTCGTTCCTATTAAGCTGGAAATAAATACTTATATAAAATGGGGATCATTTCAGGTTCAGACAATCACAGTTCAATTAAGCCCCGCTCAATGTTTGTATTTTCTTTTTATTCAAAATAGAGCTTTTATGAAATGATTTCCATTTTATATAAATATTTATTTCCAGCCTAATAGGAACGAACTTCTGTTGACGACTGTACATGGAGAGGGAGACATAAAAACGAGCGAATGAAACGAGGGAATATGGGTAAAGGCATCTGCAACGGATTAAAGCCATTGAACCTTTATTTAGGTGGGATAACGAGATTACAAGGACAATAGATCGGTCTACAATAAATGTCCGTAAAAAAAGTTAAAGTATTCATTCTCAAATAGCCCGACTTCAAAGCCACTTTCATTTGTTCTCAAAACTTAAATTCCACACAACTTTTCAAATTTTTCTAACTGTAATTCGGCAAAGGATAAATAATGACATATGCAACTTCATTGACTACAACAAAGATTCTTCACTCATGGAAAGAAACACAATAAAAATTCCACGCAATGTGTAAAAAATTAAGACAATTCAAAATTCCACTTACCCAGATAAGAGAAGAGTCCGTTGGAATTTCTGATAAACTCAAAGAATGGAAAAATAATTTGTTTTCATACTTTGAAACTTTTCCATATTTAATTTTTTCTTCAACTTTACGAACTGCAAAGATTTTTTCTTCATTTTGAACTCTTTTGTAAATCTGAGGAAGATAAATGTGGAAATGTAATAAAGATTTAAATTTAAAATTTAAAGTGAATTTGAAATGAAGATTTAATTTATAATTTTCTTCAATTGAAAAATTGAAAAATGGAAGAAAAATAATTTTTTTTAATTGCACTATAAGAAAAATTGTTAAAGTTAACAAAGACTGTCATTGAAATATATATATATATATATATATATATATATATATATATATATATATATATATATATATATATATATATATATATATATATATATATATATATATATATATATATATATATATATATATATATATATATATATATATATATATATTTAACTTAAAAATAAAAAATCTTTTTGAGACGTTTCAAACCGAAATGATTCATCTTCAGTTAAAATGCAATGAATAATAATAATGAACATTTATGAATAATAAATAAAAAAAAAAAAAAAAAAAAAAAATAAGAAGTAAATTATAAAAATAAATAACACACATATCTGAGTGTTATATTCACAGGCAAAACAGACCGGAAAAAGTAAGGCAAAAAAAATTGCAGAAAAAAAAAAAATGGTTAGTTGATTTGTTCAAAGATTAAAACAGACATCATAATGAAACAATAATGAAATAATAATGAATAAAATATTTGTGTATTAATTTTCCTTATTTAGATTTAAAACGTTCAAATAAAATATGCTTTTTTCTAAGTTAAGTTTAATTTCTACCATTATATATATATATATATATATATATATATATATATATATATATATAATATATATATATATATATATATATATATATATATATATATATATAATATATATATATATATATATATATATATATATATATATATATATATATATATATATATATAATGCTAAATTCAATTGTATATGAAATATTTAATGAAAAAGAGTACCTCCTCTAAGTATCCTTTTGAGTCCTTAAAATCTGACAAGAGAATTGATACCGTACTTTTTATATCATCATAGAACATGTCAACCATTGTCTTCCTAAAGTCTTCTTCTACTTCGTTTAAAATCTTTTTCACATTTACAGCGTCAACTCTTCTCTCAGGTACTGTCAACTCCTCCAACTTCTCGAGACACTTGTCAAGAACTTCCAAAGACGAGGTAATGAAGGACTTCGACTTTGAAAGAATTTCTTTCCTTTCTACACATTTCTTCTTCATATCTTCAATGGAGGTGACCATCTCGCTTTCTGACCAACTCTTAGATTTATAAATATCAACGACTTTAAGAACGTAATAATTTACAGGAAGAGAACTAGCATTTCCTTTTGTTTCAGCTCTGCAATTTGGACAAGTGTGATTCTTTTGAAAGAGTTTAGTTATACAAGGAGAGCAAAACGTGTGTCCACATTCAAGCATTTTTGGGATGAAATGAAGACTGTCGAATTGTTGAAGACAGATGCTGCAAAGTACTATTTCTTCCATTCTGCTGTAATATATATATATATATATATATATATATATATATATATATATATATATATATATATATATATATATATATATATATATATATATATATATATATATATATATATATATATATATATATATAT
>SEYY01003421.1:32500-35224 GCA_009176605.1 Armadillidium nasatum
TTAACAACTACAACCAATCACAATTGGAGTTCGTTTGTTTCTCAATTCATACATTTCTATGGCAATTGGCATCTTATTATAACACCGTCTTCCTATCGCTGTAACTTAAGAGTAAACGTATGTACGGGATACCTGTTCACATGCACGTAACGTAAAAAATTGTATGAAGCTCCTATATTTAGAACCTTCAGCCGAATTATTTCAGCCGTAGTGTGACAATTTTGAGGGGGTAAAATATATATATATATATATATATATATATATATATATATATATATATATATATATATATATATATATATATATATATATATATATATATATATATATATATATATATATATATATGGGTTGGAGTATCGTTTTTAGAAGAGTAACGGATGAACTTTTACTGGATAAGATTCGATGTAGGAGCAACTACCGATATAAAAAAAAATTAATTCCGGTTCAAGATGCTAATATTTCAAAAAACAAATATTTTAATTACTTTGTTTCAAAGACGAATGAATGATGAATATTCATGAAGATGATGAATATTTTTTATTTTTTTTGTAATTCTGAATTAAACAAGTTTAGCTATATTAAGTAAAAAACTGAAAATAAATAAATAAATTTTAAAAGTAGTGAAGCTGGATTTCTTAATTAAACTGTTAACTGTTTTATACCTAATGAAAATTTTTGGCAAAGAAGGTGTGTTCACGAGGTATATAGAACCATGAACACATTTCAATTCTTAGAAACAAATTCAAACAATATATTCTAAACTTGTGCACAGAAGAAAGTACTTGGGTGATAAATCATTTATAACACACACGTTCAATCTTACAGAAGGGCAATTAAGTGGCATTCGTAATGATGGTGCTATGAAACCAAAGTTATATATAAGAGCATCTTGACGAACTCTGGATATATATAAAATAACTGAGTTTTCTCAAGTTTTAAGGAGCTCTGTTGATTCTTTTTGCAGTACCATTTTTTTTATATAATACCTATTGTCCTTTATTTAATTAAAATATGATCTTTGGTAAGCTCAAAGAATTACTTTAAAAAAAAAAAAAAAAAAAGTTCAAAGACACTATTTTATCCTAAGGAAATGTGACGTTTAAATGTGGCAATTATTTCATTCTTAAAGGGTAAATAAACTAGGGTATATAGTATCCAGCATCATTTAGAAAATAAATGTATTAATCTTTTAAACCACCTAACTAAAATGAATGATAATTTGTGCCAAAGTTCGTATTTTAAAGAAATTAATTCATTAGTGATTGTCTTTTGTTCTTTGAAATCATTGATTTTAGATAAATTTATAAAGATTTTTTAAATATTTCTTTTTCCGATTGTTGTTATGTTGACATTGGAGAAAAATTGGATTTAAAACGAAAAATGTTTTTACAATACCTTTATTACTAGAAGCAAATCCTACACTGCATATACAAAAAATACATTAAAAGTAAAAAAATAAAAAAATTTAATATACACAAATTGAAGCTCAATTTTAAATCATAGGAACATGAGAAAGTTTATTATAGTTCACAGGAATATAATGTTAATACTGGCTGTAATATATATATATATATATATATATATATATATATATATATATATATATATATATATATATATATATATATATATATATATATATATATATATATATATATATATATATATATATATATATATATATAATGCCCAATAGCTTCCAAATTTCTGTTTACAAATATTATTTTTTCTACATTTTTGGAGCTAAGTCTTGTTCTTCTGTCAGATAATTAGATCCCCTGCTTTTGAAAACATTCTTTCGCTTTCTACAGATGTTGCCGGAATGGCTAAAAATGTTTTAGCCACATCACTAAGAATCGGAAATAAATTTGTGTTTTTTTTCCAAAACTCCAGCGGGTTAGAATGAAGATCCATTTCGGTCTTTTCTTTATACTTAAAGCTGTTGTATAATTCTAACTCACTGTTTAAAGCCGAAATTTTGGTCATTTCTTCTTCATCACTGCTGCTGTGGCTAACCATTAGGCTTTTAAAAGTTTCAGCTGAGGTCTTAAATATTCTTTCACTGTCTCTTCTTTTTTTTAAGGATTGCTCTTCTTCTGGAAAAGGCTTTTCTTTGCAAACAGATGTGTAAAACGATGATATCCCTTCATAGATTAATTCTTTATCATTTTCTGAAAAAATCTTTTTCTTAAATCTAGGATCTAAATAGGTAGCTATTAAACAATTAACATTGCGACAGTAGGGAATTAGGCGTTGGTTTACTTCTTGTTGAATTTGATTTTTTACAGCTACCAACCTCTCATCAACTTGTACTTTGCTCATCTGAGAACTAATTGCAAAAACTGATGGAAAAATGATTGATGAAGTAGGGTACTTGCTACCAGATAAAATAAAAGAAGCCACTTTGAACGGCTGCAAAAGTGTACAGAGATCTTGAAGCATTTCTTTTTCTTCTTGTGTTATCGCCAATACAGGCGTTTTCAACTTTAAGGCTGCAATTTCAAGAGGTTCTTTTTGTTTAATTACCTCCTCAATCATAGGAAAAGAGCTGTTCCAACGAGTTCTACAATCTCTTGGAATCTTATTGGGATCAATGTTAGTTTTCATTTCTGTTTTATATATGGACTTATATTCATTCCATAATTTCGGTGATCTTTTAAAGATAGAAGCAATAGCTCTTATTTTTTCCATTAAATTGAGTACTGGAGATTCATGACTTGA
>SEYY01003422.1:12500-15000 GCA_009176605.1 Armadillidium nasatum
ATAAAATTGAAGAATAATGAAGAAAACAATAATAATAATAATAATAATAAAAAATAGTAATATTAACAATATAATAATAGTAACAACAATAATTATAATGATAATAATAATAACAATTATGATAATAATAATAATAAAAAAAATAAAATAAAAATAAATAATAATAGTACTACTACTACTACTAATAATAATAATAATAATAATAAATAATAATAATAATAATAATAATAATAATAATAATAATAATAATAACAATAATAATAAGGATAATAATAATAATGACTAAAAATAAAAATAATAATAATAACCATAATAATATATATTTAGTAATGAATAATAGTGATAATAATAATAATAATAATAATAATAATAATAATAATAATAATAATAATAATATATATAATAATAATAATAAGAGTAGTAATAATCATAATAATAGCAAAGGGAAGCTTAAAACTCTATTTATTTTTATAATTTTTGCAAAATTTCTTTAAGTTTTTAAAATCTTTCTAACATTATCCTTAACTTTTTTTTTTTTTTTTTCATTATTTTTAAAACAATTCTAGTATAACATAAAATTGTCACAATTTGCTTCAAGGTAAGCTTTTTTCCATCCAGGTCTGGCGTTTTTATGGAAATGAAATGGCAATTTTGGTTAATAACGAAGCAAATATTTTAAAATTAAGCAATTATTACAAAGATGGTAATAATGTTATAAATTATTGGGAAAAATTTAATAAAAATTAGTTAACACACTTGAGCCTTGATATAATTATCTTAAGAAGCGGCAATATTGCCTAAATCTAACAAATTTATTATTATTATTTGGAGACCTGATAAAGGTGGAGGAAATGGTGTTTTGAATAAGAGGATCATGATGTGAAACATTTTCATAATTAACGATAATTAAAATTTCAAAAACTGTTCAAAGACATCAGAGGTTATAATAAAATCTTTAAATATACTTTCCGACATTGTAGAAAATTTAAAATTTTGTATTTACAAAACAGAAAGAATCGGAATATACTACATTAAATTTTTAAACTCTTTAGTAATTATACCTAACCAATAAAAAAAAATATGCGTAAATACAGAAAATCCACCCTTTGCGATTGTCTTAGATATCGCTCAGCTAATAAACAATATGATTAGATCTTACCTAAGTGAAAATAGTATTTTACACCTGCAAAAATCAGCAACAAAAAAATTATTAAAACAAAGTAATTAGCATGCTTTCATACATTATTAGAAAACTAAAATATCACATATGAAAATATCAATATATTACATTTAATTTTCGAGATGTTAAAATGAAAATACACCATGATGGTTCTCTGGAAATTGATATTTACTTAAATAACATGGATAATGGACTATATTTGAGTTATTATTTATATATGCCACTCGTGAACAAAACATATATACATAGGGCTCTCTAACAACTTATATAAACATTCGAAAAAGAAAGAAAGAAAGAAAGAAAGAAAGAAGGAAAGAAAGAAAGAAAGAAAGAAAGAAAGAAAGAAGGAAAGAAAGATATACAGTAGAAAGTATCTTAAAAAATGTTTGAAGAAAATATTTCTCCCCAACCTTGAAAATTTTTTTTTAGGAAAACATACTCGTAACTTATATTTCAAAAACAATTTTTGAATTCAATTACTAACTATGAATTTTAAAAACAATAAATCATGTCATTGGGCCAGCATTCAATGATTTTGATATTAAAAATTTAAAAGCAAGATCCTTAAAAAAAAATAATGAGTTTAACTTTTTTTTCAGAACATGGGATAAGTTAATTACACGTATCTTCTTTAAGTATCATAACATCCTTCAAAATTCCATCAAAAACAAATTTAAAATAAAAAAAACTTCAATTTTAGCAAACTAAAATATAACATATGAAAATAGAAAAAAAATTTTACATTTAATTTTCGAGGTGTTAAAATGAAAATAAACCATGATGGCTCTCTTGAAATTGATATTTACTTTAAAAATAAAGATAATGGAGTCTATATGAACCATTATTTAAATGCCACTCATCAGCAATATATCTATACACAAAGCCCTCAAACCACTTTTGATTCGAAACTCGTTGACGCCGAAATAAAAAGGATAAATTAACAGTTAAAATAACAACGGTATCTCTTAAAATATGTTAAAAAAAAGGCATATTGGATATACTAACAACCTAAAAATAGACTATTAATTAACATCTCAATCTTATACTACATAAATGAAACAGTGTACAAAATTAAACATGAAGAAACAAAAAAATAAAAAATAAAAATAATAACAATAATAATAATAATAATAATAATAATAATAATAATAATAATAATAATAATAATAATAATAATAATAATAATAATAATAATAATGAATACTATCGGAGTAAGAAGCTATTACAAACCAGTAAAATTTTCTTCTTCCTTTAGTACACTTGGTGTACTACCCATTGTATGTAAGTGTACTAAGGTCGTATATCCCATGTTCTGCTATG
>SEYY01003422.1:32500-35000 GCA_009176605.1 Armadillidium nasatum
CAAATGAATTTAGTTGTAGAATGACAGGAGAGCCAAAGCCACAAGGTAAAAATACAATAGACTCCATATTAGAGACAAGAGAACACACAACATCGTTGCACACAGATAAATAACTACCACCTTTCGCTGAAAACTAATTAAAGAGAAAATACTGTAAGTGGAAAACAAAGTCGGGTTCCTCTGACGTAAAGATTCAGACCCCTAAATTTCGATTAAAAATAAGAGGTAGTAATTTCTAGAGGAAGAAGATGACGAAGGGAGAGGAAGGGATTATTAGATGCTATTGGAAGTTGCTCTGCTATGCAAGTAGTGAGTGATAGAGAAACCATTGATACTCTGATGTAGGTTGATTACGAAGATGAAGCGTGAAATGGATGAACAGTATTCCTAGTTCAAAGGAAAGATCCCTAAAAATTTAAATGTTCATTGAAGAATAATAAATTCATTTCGGAAGACACCAACATTTTTTCTCTCCTTCTCTCTCTCTCTCTTAATATATATATATATATATATATATATATATATATATATATATATATATATATATATATATATATATATATATATATATATATATATATATATATATATATATATATATATATATAATATATATATATATATATATATATAATATATATATATATATATATATATATATATATATATATATATATATATATATATATATATATATATATATATATATATATATATATATATATATATATATATATATAAAGTAAACATTCTCAAGAGTATTGCTTTATTTCAGAGGGGGAAAGTTTTTACGTATAATCTCTAAGCACGAGAGACTCTCTCTCTCATATATATATATATATATATATATATATATATATATATATATATATATATATATATATATATATATATATATATATATATATATATATATATATATATATATATATATATATATATATATAATATATATATATATATAATATATATATATATATATATATATATATATAATATTATATATATATATATATATATATATATATTATATATATATATATATATATATATATATATATATTATTAATAATATTAATTTTTTTTTCTCTTGAGGAAGTAAGATACCTCATTAAAGAAATTAAAAAAGAAAATTCACAATAATAAAATTTTTTAAAAATGTTATTTAAATAATTTTTTTTCCTTTAGCTTTTTAAATTTAAATTAATATAATAAATTTTCCTCTCAGCAACAGATAAAATTGAATATATTAAAATTTTAAATATTATATATATATATATATATATATATATATATTATATATATATATATATATATATATATATATATATATATATATATATATATATATATATATATATATATATATATATATATATATATATATATATATATATATATATATATATATATATATTATATATATATATATATATATATATATATATATATATATATATATATATATATATATATATATATATATATATATATATATATATATATATATATATATATATATATATATATATATATATATATATATATATATATATATATATATATATATATATATATATATATATATATATATATATATATATATATATATATATATATATATATATATATATATATATATATATATATATATATATATATATATATATATATATATATATATATATATATTGCATTTTTGTAAACTATTTGTTTTGAAACATTAATTAAAGGTAAAAGATTAAAACTTATTAAGCGACAAAATTAAAAGAAGAAGTTAACAAAAGAGATTAAAAAGAAGACGTTTCGAAACCTATTCACGATCTCATTTTCAAGGCAGTTAAGAGAAAGGTGAAAAGAGCCACCAAGAGAACAGTTGTAGGATAACATAAAAAGGAAGTAAGCAGATAACGGCTGAAGGACTCAGAAAGGAAAATTATCGAACTGCCAGACGTATAGTAAAATTATTTATTTAGGTTAGACTTAATTATGTGATAAATAATGTTATTAATATTGAAAAAAAAAAAACAGATAAAACATATAAGCTGATTTTTTTTTTTTTTTTTTTTTTTTTTTTGTGAAATAAGATTCTATAAGGCACTTGAGGTTTTTTTATTTCAAATTAAAGATAAATCTGACATTTTTCCAATCATTTCAGGTTAATCAGTAATAATATCTAAATATCACATTGCTAAAATTGCATCTGCGTACATCTGATTTGTGTTGATCCAAACGAAGTTTTAACGTTTTGAATGTATCACATGAAATCTTGCATACTCTCCCTACATTTTCGAACCTCGTGGACCACAGTGGCATTATTGTGAAATAAATATTTTGCTAGTATATTCGGAAATGTAAAACTAATACAGATATTTTAAAATTAATACTGATGTTTTAAAACTAATATTGATATTTTAAAACTAATACTGATGTTTTAATTAAATTTAGGATAATATAAAACAGAGTTTTATTATTATTTTTAATATTATTATTATTATTA
>SEYY01003423.1:0-5000 GCA_009176605.1 Armadillidium nasatum
ATATATATATATATATATATATATATATATATATATATATATATATATATATATATATATATATATATATATATATATATATATATATATATATATATATATATATATATATATATATATATATATATATATATATATATATAGAGTATATATATATATATATATATATATATATATATATATATATAGTGTGTATCTGTTAAATTTAATTTTCTTCATCGTAGTCGCATTACCAATTTCTTCTAATCCTAAATATAAAATGAAAAAGTACTCGTAATTATCAAGTAATGACATTTATGGTAAATGGTATAATCAATATCATTCACCAGCATAGCTATATATATATTAGTGATGGATCGGATGTCATATTTTCCAATTTGCGGATGCGGATGCGGATGCGGATGTTGAATTTTGGAGAAGTGCGGATGCGGATGCGGATGCGGATGTTGAATTTTCGAAAGTGCGGATGTGGATGCGGATGCGGATGCGGATGCGGATTTTGAATTTTCGAAAAGTTCGGATGCGGATGCGGATGCGGATGTTAATTTTTATGAGGATTCGGATGCGGATGCGGATGTTAATTTTGATGAGGATATATATATATATATATATATATATATATATATATATATATATATATATATATATATATATATATATATATATATATATATATATATATATCACTTTTCCCACTTTCGTGAGGTGGTGCCCTCCACAATTCCCTTACAAACAACTATTCTTACCTTTCAACGCTTTCACCACCTCCCTCCATCTCTGTCTCCACAAATCTTCTACCCTCGTCGAAACTCAAATTCCTTCCATCAAAATCACTCTCACTCCATCCATCCATCTCCACTTCGGCCTTCCCCTCCCCCTACCCTTCCCCTATCTACATCTGATCTACGTATTTTGCCAACCATTCTGTTCTCTTTCATTCTTCACATATGTCCAAACCATTTTAGCACATACTCCTCCTCTCTATCAATTACACTCTTCTTCCATTTACACATCTCCCTTATTCTTTCATTTCTAATCCTATCAATCCTTCTCAATTTATATATCGCTCTCAAATCTTTCATCTCAAAGACATTGAAACTTTTTCTCGACCGAGCACTTATCGTCTATGTTTCACACACATACAATACAGAAGGTGACACACATATATTCAAACATTCTTATCTTTATTTCTTTCGAAATTTTTCCTTTCTTCCATACTTTTCTTAGGCCCTCCAATACTTTCATTCCTTCTACCACTCTGTTCTTTATTCCTTTTTCCGTCCCACCCTTACCTTCCACCCAACATTACTAGATATTTGAATTCATTCACCTCCTCAAGTTTCCATTCTCACACTTCTACAAACCAATTCCTCCCTCCACATTTCCTCATCCACACCTCCAATCCTCATAACTTTATTCTTCGCTGGATTGAATTTCAATCTCGTATTTGCACATTTCCCTTCAAACTCTCTCACAAGTATTCTCATCTTTTCTCCAGATTCGGCCACCAACACATGACGCATCATCTGCAAAAAGTAAAACATTCACTTCACATTCACCCTCCATATTTCTCAACGTAAAACTCTTCCCTTCTCTCTCCATTTTTCTAAGTAAACCATTCATCAATAGATTAAATAACATGGAGATATTACAAGCCCCTGTCTCAATCCCACTCCTATGCTAAACCAATCCGATAGTTCTCTCTTCACCCTCACTCTTGATCTACAATTCGCATATATATATATATATATATATATATATATATATATATATATATATATATATATATATATATATATATATTATATATATATATATATATATATATATATATATATATATATATATTTTTGGAAAATCGGCGACAGGATCGGATCATGTGAAGAGAACTAAATGCAAGGACGACAGGACTAGCCATCCGGCCTTGTGATTTCTCTGTCAACGGCTTGTAACTACTCCAGAACCAGCATTGGGAACCATTGCTCGGAGAAGCGCAATCTTTAGAAGACCCCTGGGAGAGAGTGTTTGGAGGTTGGTTTGAGAACGATGCTGGTCCTACTGAAAGGGTGAAAACCCTACCTGAAGAGTCTGGATAGGACTCATGGACTGGCATGGGGACCGGCGAGCCGAAGAACTTGATCTTTTGGAGGGCTCTGGGAGAACTTCTTCAAGCAGATGGGGAAAGATGCTGGTTCCACTGACAGGGTGAAAACCCTTCCTGGGAGATGGTATAGAAGATATATATATATATATATATATATATATATATATATATATATATATATATATATATATATATATATATATATATATATATATATATATATATTAGTGATGGATCGGATGTCATATTTTCTAATTTGCGGATGCAGATGCGGATGTCAAATTTTGGAGAGGTGCGGATGCGGATGCGGATGCGGATGTTGAATTTTTGAAAGTGCGGATGCGGATGCGGATGCGGATGTTGAATTTACGAAAGGCGGATGCGGATGCGGATGCGGATGTTGAATTTTCGAAAATGCGGATGCGGATGCGGATGCGGATGCGGATGCCATCACTAATATATATATATATATATATATATATATATATATATATATATATATATATATATATATATATATATATATATATATATATATATATATATATATATATATATATATATATATATATATATATATATATATATATATATATATATATATATATATATATATATATATATATATATATATATATATATATATATATATATATATATATATATATATATATATATATATATATATATATATATATATATATATATATATATATATATATATATATATATATATATATATATATATATATATATATATATATATATATATATATATATATATATATATATATATATATATATATATATATATATATATATATATATATATATATATATATATATATATATATATATATATATATATATATATATATATATATATATATATATATATATATATATATATATATATATATATATATATATATATATATATATATATATATATATATATATATATATATATATATATATATATATATATATATATATATATATATATATATATATATATATATATATATATATATATATATATATATATATATATATATATATATATATATATATAGAGAGAGACAATTTTGGGGATAGTGCCATTGCTGTTTTCAAATTCCATTTTTTCCTCTTAAGCTCGGTGAGTACCATAGCCATTGCTAGAGTGATAATGAAGATTGACATACAGTAGTAGATAGATGATAATGTAATAGAAAGACATTAATAGAAGAAAGGAAAAAAACAAAAAATAAAAATATTTTGTTTATGAAAAGTATTTAAAGTAATATGACTGATTTGCATAATAATTAGTAGTGTACAATAATAATAATATTAATAATAATAATAGTTATTATTGTATAATAATAATAATATTAATAATAATAACAATAATAATATAACAGCATAATCATAATTTTGATATTAAGAAAGCAAACCCCGGAAGAAAACTTCTCTTGATAGATTTAAAGAAAGATTGAAAGCTCTCTAAAACTGCTTCTATAAAACGACCTTAAAAGTAAATCATTAAGATCTTCATAGGGTGGAATATAGATACAATCACAAGGAAGTCTTGTGACAGACTCTATGAAAAGGATTCATTATGTCAAGAGTAACAGTAAAAGATTCCCTTTAATGCCGAACGAAAGAAAATTACTTGTTGAGAGAAGTAAGCCGCATAATATGTTTATATGTCTTCTCTATAAGGATATATACAAAAACTTTGAAAAATAGTTGAGTTAAAGAAATAGGATAACAGTCATGGGGTGAGGTGTGATCCCCCTTTTTGGCACAAAGAGATAGAGCGCCAGCTTCCATGAAAAACGAAAGGCTGTTAAGTTGATAGGCAGAGACAAAATAGTTCACTATGACAGAGTACATGCTCAGAAACACAACTTTTAAGAACCAAAAGTGTCACTCTCAGAACTACTCGCTTTCATAGTATTAAAATCAAAGCCTACACAAAATAATTCTTTTCATATCTGAATTCCTGCAAAGTTTCTTGTTACTATATCATGAGTCATGTCTTCATCATTCTATAATTATGCTCCCTCCTTGAAAAGGACTCTGTCTGTGAGTGGAGATAACGTAAAAATATTATCATGTTATTATGTTTTTTGTTGGAACGGTCCACGAAGTTTGGAAACTTTCTTTTCACTTTACTGCTAACTTCTCTAATATAGTATTTGTTTAATTTCCTTTGGAAAGTTCAGATGCTATCAGAGTGACACGAAGACATTTTTTTTATCAGTTGAAAATCTTTCCAGCTCTTTTTCCTTGCGCTCTTTCTAGCATTTTACAATAAAAATATCCAATCAACATTTAATTCATTGCTTTCTCGCAATCTGTTACTAAATTTTTCAGTTGATCTTTTAATCTAATCTCAAATTTGACGATTCCTGAGATGAACTATCAATCCTTCTGCAATTCCTTTCAATTCATTTATCTAAACATTTTAATTTCTACTATATAATGATGGTACTTCTTCTGAATTTATGAAAGTGTATGGCCCTAATGGTTTTTCTTCATGATGCTCGGAAAATTCTTACTCTTAAATTGCACCTTGACATTCATTTAAACTCTTTCGTCTCTGCCTTTTCATTTCAACCTTACTTTCTTCCAGATGGGAACTAATGCTTAGTTCACCTGTATATTATTTTTAGTTCTTCAGTCGAGTTGTAGATGAAATTGACTAATATCAGTGAAATTTTTTTTTTTTTTTTTTTTTTTTTCTTTTTTTTACAGGACGCCACCACTCACGGGTGGAGGAGGGGGCACACACATAGGGACAAAAAACATATATATATTTTATTTTATTGTTATACTCAGCACCATATCCCGCATGAAGCAGGGTGGTGTCGGTTGCAGAAAGTATTCATATATATATATATATATATAT
>SEYY01003423.1:15000-22500 GCA_009176605.1 Armadillidium nasatum
GTAGCATTTCTTAACAAAATACCAGAAAGATATTGATAAAGATGATCCACATAAGATTGCTACACTTACTAAGAAGAACAGTTTTTTTCACATCAAAAAGAAGACTTTCTGCCATTCTGGAATTAATACGCTTCAAAAATTGTCCTAACGAATCGTTGGGACAAATTTCAAAAATATCTCAACAAATTTTTTTCAGTTATTTTCTTATTAGAAAATAAATCGGTGAAGCGATTTTCTCATGCTTAACATGTCTTTTCTCTATTGAAAATTTTACTGTAACATTTTTGCTACTTGTCCCAACGATTCGTTAGGACAATTTTTGCAGTGTATGAGAATCAAGAGTTTTTGGAGTTGGAAGTTGATGGAAATTTCTGATAACATAATCAGAAATTCTTATTTTTATTATTTTATTATTATTATTATTATTATTATTATTATTATTATTATTATTATTATTATTATTATTATTATTATTATTATTATTATTATTATTATTATTATTATTATTATTATTATTATTATTATTATTATTATTATTATTATTATTATTATTATTATTATTATTATTATTATTATTGTAATTACTATTATTATTATCATTTTTATTATTATTATCATTTTTATTATTATAAAATAATAATACAATGGAAAAGATAAGTGAAATGTGAATGTCAATTTACTCAGAGATTGATTACATTTAAATGACTTTTTGGAAATTAAATATAATTAATTAAACTAAAACATGTACAACGTCATTACCAACTGACAGACCTCAGATTGAATTATTATTATTATTATTATTATTATTATTATTATTATTATTATTATTATTATTATTATTATTATTATTATTATTATTATTATTATTATTATTATTATTATTATTATTATTATTATTATTATTATTATTATTATCATTATTATTATTATTATCATTATTATTATTATTATTATTATTATTATTATTATTATTATTATTATTATTATTATTATTAATATATTATTATTCAATTTAATAAACTGAATTTTCCCTAATTTTATTGGTTAATTAAAGCTCTTTTCAACCTATCAAACGTGTTCAAATTATAGGAAAGATATATATGCCTAGTAGCAATATATATATATATATATATATATATATATATATATATATATATATATATATATATATATATATATATATATATATATATATATATATATATATATATATATATATATATGAAGAGTCAAAGGAGCAATTAAAGGTAATAGATATTAATATATATTCAAGACAATATTATAAATGGAGACCGGTAGGAGGAAGAGGGGGTGGGGAGTCCAAGGATTAAATAGGAGATAGTGTTGAGGGAGCGGGAGAGATCCATTGGGGAGATAGAAGAGTAAGGAACGTATGGTTATCGACAGTGGTGGAGGGATATCGTCCGAAACATCTAACCCGACAGTGCGTCTACAGGAGAGAATGGTGAGAAAGCTTATATATATACATATATATATATATATATATATATATATATATATATATATATATATATATATATATATATATATATATATATATATATATATATATATATATATATATATATATATATATATATATATATATATATATATATATATATATATATATATATATATATATATATATATATATATATATATATATATATATATATATATATATATATATATATATATATATATATATATATATATATATATATATACACTCTCTAACGAGCAAAATTCAGTGAATTACCAATTTCCACCGGAACCGGACAAATTAATGTCAGACTAGTTTCAAATCACTGTTTTTTTAGGTATGTAATCAAAGGAATTTGGGAAAATATATAACAGGAATTTGTTCAAGATTTATCAGAAAAGTACATGAAAGATTAAGTACAAAAGATTAATTATTGGGTTAGGGAATAAAGTATGAAAATATGAAGCTGTTAAGAAATACGTGTTGTATGAGCCCTTCCCATTAGAAAAGGAATGCGACTAGAGAGCTCAGAAGATCAGTGTCTGGTATAATAAAGGAAGTAAAAAAAAAAAAAAAAAACAAAGCGAGAGAGAGAGAGAAAAAAAAACAATTGAAAAACAAGAGAGAATAAGACTGAAGATTTGAACAGTAGATTAGAACAACAAAACTAAATTCTACTTTCATAGGAGAGCTGCGTGAAGGGAACTATCCCAGATGTGTGAGACATAATCAGTACTGAATAGAACAGCTCCCCTGTTAAAAAAAAAAAAAAAAAAAAAAAAAAAAAAAAAAAAACTGTTTCTGTGAAGAAATTTGTGAAGCTACTCAAAACACCAAACCTCTTAGAAGCTTTTTAGAAAGAGAAATAACTTAATCCATCCCAAAGAAAGATCTCGAGAAAAGTAACTCCATAGATATTAAGTACAGACGAAAGTTTGAGTTATTTTCGAAGATGTCGTAGTTGAATGGAAGGTTATGTTCTGTAGAAAGATGAAGAAGCTGAGATTTTGAGGCACTAAAAACAACTGTTTTTTCCGACACTATTAGAAGTTCCACAATAATTAAAGGTTAGATAATCAAATGCTGCATCTTTCTAAATAAAAAGAATAATGAAGAGTGGAATTGCCATTATATGAGATGATAGATGATAAAGTACTAGAGAGAAGAAGTTGAAAAAGCAATGAGGATCGAACAGATCACTGAATAACACTCCTATCTAGAGTTTTAAAAGATGAAGGGTGACCGAACACTTTAACTGCTATTGAATGATTGAAAAGGATTTACACACAGGGTGTTCTTTTAATATGTGTATAAAGTAAATGGGTAGGTCCGTAGCACATTTACGAGCAATATATTTAAAAAAAACTGAAAACTGACACTTTTAGGAGCTACTGGCGATATATTGTTGAGACGCAGAAGTTGTTGATAAAGGAAACACGATAGGGTATATGGAATGTAATTACTAGTAGATGAGAACATTTTACAGACGGGTAATCATACACCCATAAGTTTGCGATATGTGAAATGGATATGATGTTGGGTGACTCAAAGAAGATGTTTGAAGTGGTTCACGCCCTATGCAATTCACATATTGATACGAAGTGTTATGGACCACCGCACGAGTTCAAAGATGTGACGATAACAGAGAATATGCACACTGGAATTGATGATTCTTAATTGCAACATGACTTCAGTGGTAGGCTCTCATTTGTAGAGCAATGTTTTCATGTGTCCCTATAAATTAAAGTCCATGGGATTTAGGTCTGGTGATTGTGCAGGCCAGTTAACAGGACCTTCTGTACCGATCCCTCTCTCGTGGTAGGTATTATTAAGTACTTGGCAGGCCTCGCAGCTGAAATATACTGGGCACCCGCGTGCTTTCTACCACTAACATTGTAGGACAACCAATGGGACCTCCTCTAAAAGCTTGAAGAGTGCGTGTTTAAGGAGCTCGATTGATACCGCCTGTCAGACGCTGTGGGAAAGCATGCTGTCCGATGATCCAATCCCTAAACATTCCTGCTCACACGTTGACCCTAGTCTATTGCTGATGTATACCCTAGATAAGTCCCCTAGTATGTAGATTATCGTCTTTCCATGGATGATCAATGTGGAAATTGGAGATTTCATCCCTCTCGAAGGTTGGCTGATCGGTTAACGGAACAGTGCCGAAGAAATCATGGGACGAGCTCCCTCGCTGAAACCACCGGTAGAATGTCGGAGCTTATAAGTCCCTGAACGCGCTGGAGATTATATGGAAAGTGGAGCTATTCGAGTAGTACCCTTCACACAGTGTTGCCACTAGCTAGATGCGTTGTTGCTAGTTTATTAGTCCTCACACGTGGGTTCCTACCTACATCGTGTAATAAACGCTTCTCAACGGCCGAGGTGTAAATTTGATTTTTATGTATACAAAACAAATATATATATCATTAGCCAAATCGCGCGCTGCTAATAATTTCAAAATAGGATTTTTAATTTGTATATACAAATGTATAATAATAATAATAATAATAATAATAATAATAATAATAATAATAATAATAATAATAATAATAATAATAATAATAATAATAATAATAATAATAATAATAATAATAATAATAATAATAATAATAATAATAATAATAATAATAATAATAATAATAATAATAATAATAATAATAATAATAATAATAATAATAATAATAATAATAATAATAATAATAATAATAATAATAATAATAATAATAATAATAATAATAATAATAATAATAATAATAATAATAATAATAATAATAATAATAATAATAATAATAATAATAATAATAATAATAATAATAATAATAATAATAATAATAATAATAATAATAATAATAATAATAATAATAATAATAATAATAATAATAATAAATAATTAATAATAATAAAACTATAAATAAAATATTTTACTTAATATTCAAGTGTTCACAGTACTGAATGTAAAATTTCATGTGTGTGTAGGACTTAATACAATGATTTCAAACACATTTCATTTAATGTATAAAAAAAATTCTTTCCCATAATATTTGATAAAGTTTTCTTTCAATTTAGATATATTTTCCTTGATTATACCAACAAAGAACGACTTCAAAAGCGACGACATAACTTGAACTGTATAAGCAATACGACTTCATCTCGGAATTAGCAGCATTTTCTCCAGAGTATATTTCAAAACATCTTCATCACAAACCAGGATATGAATTTGTGATCTCTCAACAAGGCTACGAGTAAACGTGATGCATCGTTAGTGTTATCAAATATTCCTTAAATTACCGATGCCAATACATAATATTACGATATCCCTTCAACAAAATTTTAATTTCATTATTTCACAAGGTTTTTGGGCAGCTTTATTCAGATACAAAACATTTGCAGGAATTCAATTTTACAGAAAGTCGAATACTAGTAAATACAATAATATAATATTAAGGTTATCCAAATCTTTGAAAACAAACTAAAACTCGGTTCTTACATTGATCCTCAAATTTTCATGCATTTATAACATTATAATTCATTTACTGAAAATATAATAAATAATTTTATTGGTAAATTAAAGAAACAAAAATATTAACCTAAATAAATTTAATTACCATAATAATAATAATGAAAAAATAAAAGTAAGGATAATAAGAATAAAAATAATAATAATAATAATAATAATAATAATAATAATAATAATAATAACATAATAATAATAATAATAATAATAATAATAATAATAATAATAATAATAATAATAATAATAATAATAATAATAATAATAATAATAATAATAATAATAATAATAATAATAATAATAATAATAATAATAATAATAATAATAATAATAATAATAATAATAATAATAATAATAATTAATTTTTTTTTTTTTTTTTTTTTTTTTTTTTTTTTTTTTTTTTTTTTTTTTTTTTTATTATTAATATTAAATTGAAAATGGGCTTCTGGAGGGGCGAATTCATCTTTCAAGCCCATTTTTTTGGAGAAATAAAACATTGGTTACTTTTAAATTTTATAAGTCAGTAAAGTAGTTATCTTAACCTAAATTGTTTCTTTTAAAATAATAATAAGAGTTATTTAAAAATAGGAAAAATAATTGCAATACCAATAGTAATACTAGAGTAACTACAAATTAATAGTCATTACAATAATAAAGATAGTAAATAATAATACTAATATTAATATGGTTGCTCGTAAAAGTCTTCGGTCAAAAAAAGAATTCGGACCTTCTGTTTGTAAAAATGAAAAAGGTTTTGGGCCTCCGAACCTCAAAAATTGATAGCGAAAAGTCTTAAGAACTCCTCAAATAGTCTCACTCTGTCTGAAAAAAATAAAAATAGAGCTATCTGACCTCAATATACTCTAAATTTAACATCTGGGAACCCTGTTGAAAGTTTCATCTTTCAAAAACCTTGAAGAACGAACGTACTATTACTTGTCAATAAATGAACGAAGTTCTTGCCCGAATAACGATAATGAACAATTTTCGGAACTGTGCTGAATGGTAGTACGGTTAAAACATTTGAAATTCATTACGAAATGAATATGCCTCAAGACAAAATAGGGTTTCCGACAACATAATCCAACGGTTAAGCTCAACCCTCCCAAAATTTTCATGAAAAATCTTAAGAACATTTGGTATAAAACTGAAAAATGTAGTGAACGAAAGTGAAGGATATAGTTAAAGGACTGTAAGCGATATGCAATGCCCTAATAAATAATAATCTGATCAAAACAATGATATCCGCTACTAATCGAATATGTTTTAGCCAAATGGGCATCTCCTACCCCAAAACATTAGAGTTAAGCTCCACCCACCAAAAACCCTTCTTAAAGGCGTTTGAGAACATTTGATGATATTAAAAACAATGTCTTGTCAAGAGAAAATATGGTGAATTACATTCGGCTATAAGAGGAGGGTTCGATGTAGGAGAAATATTTTTTTTTATCCGATTCTCCGGAAAATTTCAGTATATATAGCTTTTTTCCTGACGAAAAAACTCGATTCCCAACGTTTTTACGAGGGATTTAATGTTTAGCACTTTTTTTGGAATGTTTTTCAAAATTTAAATCTACAGGGAAGCCACAAAAAAAATTTTTGGTCTGAAACTTGGAACATATGTTCCTTATTCTATTGGCTACAAAAAACTTTGATCGAATTTTGCTCCCAGAGTTATACAAAAAAACAGTATTAGTCCAAGACTGACTCACTATCAAAAGAAATTATTTTTTGAAAAAAAAAAATTCAAATTTTTGAGGAAAAATATTTAAAAAAAAAGTATAATTAGTACGTAAATAAATTTTGGCACACTTATAGAGGAGTGTTGGGGCTACAAATTCTTTTTATACTTTGTTCGATCTTTTTTTGTTCCGAGATATGATCTCTCAAAAAAGGTCCATTTTTAGAAAATTTTCAAAAATTTCAAAAGTTTGAGAGGCTATACCTTCCTTCAAACAATTAGCATTTAATAATGCTCTAAATAAATGTTGTAGACCTATCTCTCCTCTAAACAATATCCAAATTTAATCAAAATTCCTGGAGAGAATTTTTTTTAAATAATTTTTTTCTTCGAAAGGGTAACAAATTTTTCAAAAAAAAATTTGACTGATTATACCTCTTTTTTTGAACGTGATATCAAAAATCGCTTCCAGCGGATTAAAGAGATTGGGGCTAAGATGGCTTAGGCCAATTTTCATCTCATGTGGAAAAATATTTTTTTTCCCGCTATTTCTTTTTTTTGTTGAGTTATGACCACTAATAACTATGAAACCGTTATAGACTCATAAAAACACTAAAAAGGAAGCTTTTTTCACCGGGAAAAAAGCTATATACACAGAAAATTTCACCCAAACCGCTCAAATAATAATAAAAAAAATTTTTTAAACTGAACCCTCCCCATAAAAGATGGAAAATTGATGGTAACAGCCCGTATTTGAGAATAAAAACTTAAAATTGGATAAGAAAACCATCTCTGTCAGTTGGATCCTCTTCTACT
>SEYY01003423.1:32500-35000 GCA_009176605.1 Armadillidium nasatum
TCTTAAATATTTAGAATCAGCAAAGATCTTACTAAAAAACTATTGATAAAAAAAGGCGGAAAAATTTTTCACCCTCCAAAGTAGGGGAACCTTGGTTGGAGGGTCCCCTTCCAATAATCTTAGTGTGCTCTCCTTTAATTTAAGGAAACAAAAATTTAAATTATTATTTATTGAAAATTACTATAAAAAATCATCAAAAAGTGTTCCCAGGCAGCTAACCTATAAAGAAGGTCTCATACTACTAAATACAATAATAAAATATTGTGATTGTTCAGTTCTCTAAAAAGAGGCTGCTAGGAAAAAATATGATTGTTTCCTTAGAGACTCAATGTTTCGTATATAATTTTAATTTATGTAATAAAAATACAATAACAAAGAAGAGGTTGATAATAATGATAGTATTAATCATACTATTAAAAATAATAATAATTCTAATGATGAAAAAAAATTAAAAAAAAAAAAAAAAAAAAAAAAAAAATTAATAATAATAATAATAATAATAATAATAATAATAATAATAATAATAATAATAAATAATAATAATAATAATAATAATAATAATAATAATAATAATAATAATAATAATAATAATAATAATAATAATAATAATAATAATAATAATAATAATAATAATAATAATAATAATAATAATAATAATAATAATAATAATAATAATAATAATAATAATAATAATAATAATAATAAATAATAATAATAATAATAATAATAATAATAATAATAATAATAATAATAATAATAATAATAATAATAATAATAATAATAATAATAATAATAATAATGATGCAACATTAGTAATCTTTTTGATTTTCAAAATATTAACTATAAAAATAATTATAACAATGTAAATAATCGTGTCAATAATAATAATAATAATAATAATAATAATAATAATAATAATAATAATAATAATAATAATAATAATAATAATAATAATAATAATAATAATATTAATAATAATTAATAAAAATAAAAAAAAAAAAAAAAAAAAAAAAAAAAAAAAAAAAAAAAAAAAAAAAAAAAAAAAAAAAAAAAAAAAATATTAAATAAATATAATAAAAAATTTAAATAAATAAATCATAATTTTAAAACATTTTTAGATTAATTTAATTTAATTTTAATATTTTAATTATTGTTTTTCTTACTAAAATAAAAAATTACAAATTTAACTTTCATTAATGTGTTAAAGCAAGTTTACCTAATAATAAGTAGCAGCATGTAAGCCTTTTCTATTGAAAAACTCTTTTATAAATTCAGCGCTTCTAGATGATATAACATTTCTAAACCGTGGTTCTTGTTATAACTACTAAATGTCTATCCTCATATTTTCTATAGATATTCTATATAATGGAAGTAGCTTCCATTTCATGTCATTTAAATAAATACATTTTTAAAAGTGATTAACAATATAATTTTGAACAAATCATAATTTGAATAATATTTGTGCCACTTGACATTTAAATAAACGTATTACAGCTTAAAATAGAGCTAAATACAATTGGCTGATCACTTTTTTAGTAAATACCTCGAGCTAAAATTCATCTTGTGGCCTTATTTTTTTTGACTAAAAACTAAACTTATAGTAAAAAAGGAATTTTTTTTGCTTGAAGTAATATTCAGATATTTCTTAAGCACTAATGTTAAAAAAAACATTCTTTTTAATTTATATTTATATTTATTTATATTTATATATATATATATATATATATATATATATATATATATATATATATATATATATATATATATATATATATATATATATATATATATATATATATATATATATATATATATATATATATATATATATATATATATATATATATATATATATATATATATATATATATATATATATATATATATATATATATATATATATATATATATATATATATATATATATATATATATATATATATATATATATATATATATATATATATATATATATATATATATATATATATATATATATATATATATATATATATATATATATATATATATATTATATATATATATATTTTATTTTTTTTTTTTTTTTTTAATTTTTTTTTAATTTCTTGATTTAAAGAAGCCAATTTATAAATTTACGATATTTAAATTTGTTTGTATCAAAAATTTTATTAAACTGGTATGAAAAAAACATTTAAATATTTTAAACGTCTTTCTAGCAAGCTACGACCTCTACGATATCCTAAAATACAGCACCTTTAATATACAAACGTAATGAAAACTAGAATTAACTAAAGATTCTGACAGCCCCCCTATCTGGTAACTACTATTTTTATTTGACTTTGGAACGAAAATAGAAAAGGTTCAGGAACCTTAAGAATTTGAGCTTCACTCTAATTGAAAGGGACTTTTATAATATTTATCTAACTTATTATAAGGTAAACTTTGGTTAAAGTCATTAATTAATTTATGACCAGTTTGAAAATAAGATAATTATTAATGACAAATTGATTTATCAATT
>SEYY01003423.1:40000-52222 GCA_009176605.1 Armadillidium nasatum
ACTAACGCTTAGTTCACCTGTATATTATTTTTAGTTCGTCAGTCGAGTTGTTGATGAAATTGACTAATATCAGTGAAATTTTTTTTTTTTTTTTTTTTTTTTTACAGGACGCCACCACTCACGGGCAGAGCCTTTTAATAACTCTATGAGCAAGCTCAGAAATATACGTCTTAAGATCCAAAAGTGGAAAACCATCACTACCATATTCATCTTAATGTTGAGCTCAGAGAGATCAGAAAAGAAACATCTCATGACAAAGAAATTACAATGTTAGTCATAAATGTAGTTGGAAGGTGATGGAGAATGAAGAATTGTGTAAATCGTTTAGAAAGGAAATAATGAAGAAATGAGCTTTAAAAGAATGCAAAACAGCAGTACTGTAGTCAGAAGAAAGAAGAGGAAACAATTAAGAAGAAAGAAGAAGAAATGAGGAGAAAATTAAGAAGAAACAAGAGGAGAAAATTAAGAAAAAGAAGGAAGAGGAGAAAATTAAGAAGAAAAAGAAAAAAAGAAGAAGAAAAAATTAAGAAGAAAGAGAAAATTAAGAAGAAAAAAGAAGAGGGGAAAATTAAGAAGAAAGAAGAGGAGAAAATTATGAAGAAACAAGAAGGAGAAAATTAAGGAGAAGAAAGAAGAGGAGAAAATTAAAAAGAAAGAAGAGGAAAAAATTAAGAAAAGAAAAAAAGAAAAAAGAAAGAAAATAAGAAGAAGAAAGAAAAGGAAGAAATTCAAGAGAAGAAAGAAGAGGAGAAAATTAAGAAGAAAGAAGAGTAGAAAATCAATAAGAAAGAAGAGGAGAAAATTAAGAAGCAAACCTCAAGATAACATTTTTTAACAAAATACCAGAAAGAGATTGAAGATGATCCACATAAGATTGTTACACTTACTAAGAAGAAAAGATATTTTTTCACCTCAAAAAGAAGACTTTCCACCATTCTGGAATTAATAACGAATCGTTGGGACAAATGGCAAAAATATCTCAACAAATTTTTTTCAGTTATTTTCTTATTAGAAAATAAATTGTTAAAGCGACTTTCTTATGCTTAACATGTCTTTTCTCTATTAAAAATTTTACTGTGACGTTTTTGCCACTTGTCCCAACGATTCGTTAGGACAATTTTTGCAGTGCATGGGAATCAAAAGTTTTTGGTGTTTGAAGATGATGGTAATTTCTGATAGCATAATCCGAAAGGCTTATTATTTTAATTATTATTATTATTATTATTATTATTATTACAGTTATTATTATTATTATTATTATTATTTATTATTATTATTATTATTATTATTATTATTATTATTATTATTATTATTATTATTATTATTATTATTATTATTATTATTATTATTATTATTATTATTATTATTATTATTATTTATTATTATTATTATTATTATTATTATTATTATTATTATTATTATTATTATTATTATTATTATTATTATTATTATTATTATTATTATTATTATTATTATTATTATTATTATTATATATTATTATTATTATGATAATAATTAGCTCGGCTCTTTTCCAATGGAAAAGATAAGTAACATGTAAATGTCAATTTACCTAGAGATTGATTAAATTTAAATGACTTTTCGGAAATTAAATATAATTATTAAAACTGAAACATGTACAACATCATTGCCAGCTGACAGATCTCAGATTGATTTATTATTATTATTATTATATTTAATGTTATTATTATTATTATTATCATTATTATTATTATTATTATTATTATTATTATTATTATTATTATTATTATTATTATTATTATTATTATTTTTTGTATTAATTTCTTATCGCATAATCCGAAAGGCTTATTATTTTAATTATTATTATTATTATTACAGTTATTAATATTATTTATTATTATTATTATTATTATTATTATTATTATTATTATTATTATTATTATTATTATTATTATTATTATTATTATTATCATTTTTATTATTATTATTATTATCATTATTATTACCATTATTATTTTTTATTAAATATATTATTAAACAATTTAATAAACAGAATTTTCCCTAATTTTATTGGCTAATTAAAGCTCTTTGTAACCTATCAAACGTGTTCAAATTATTGGAAAGATACAGTTTATATGCCTAGTAGCAATATAATATATATATATATATATATATATATATATATATATATATATATATATATATATATATATATATATATATATATATATATATATATATATATATATATATATATATATATATATATATATATATAGAAGAGTCAAAGAAATATATTTTAAAGGAGCAAATAAAGACAAATGATGCCTTGGTTGTAAGAATCAGTTATAAACCTGCAAAACTATCTTCTTATTTTAGTACTTCGAGTACAGGTTAAGCCCAAGTAAGATTCAATAGAATATGTTGGTTCACTATGCAAAAAAATATTACAACAATATTTGTAAATTACTGTAATATTTCATAGGAAAATGACTTTTCTTAACATAAACTGCCCGAGTCTTTTCCAATAAAGAAACTTAAACCGGAACAAAAGATCATATATAAGGAAAATTTAATCACCTCAAAATATTTACTTGTGAAGATAAAAAAGTAATCTTTAATCTAAAGTTTACCATTCAAGCTCAATTATTTCCTTAATTTTCGTATAATACAGTTAACAATTTTCAATATTCTTATTATTTTTGTAAAAATTTTATGCTTTTTAAAATTTAAGCTTCGTTACTAAATATTAAGTCATTTTCTTGAAAGTGTCCAACTTTAAAGAACAAGAGATTATGTTTTTGTAATAAGTGACAATTTTATTTCATTCAAGTGCAGCCGTTCCGCCGAATACGCCCTATTGAAAGATACTATATTTCTTGGTTAGCATCTAGACTATGCTCCATTTAACTTCTGGTGACTTCTACTGTAAGATAACAACCTTCATGTGGTTATCTTACAGCGTGTGGCCAACACGTCTGAAGTGAGATTCGCTCTCCTCTTGTAGGCAAAGATCCGTGGGAATCGAATCTAACGCCAGTTACTCACCCACATGATGGGCCTTCTTGGTACTCCACCAACTGACACAGAACTGGGGATATTGAGGGCTCTTTTTATTAACACATTGCCTCCCTCAGTGCAAAGCATTGTCGCTGCATCAGCTCCTTCAACCCCCTTGCAAGAGATAGGTGTTATATCAGAGAGGATAATGAGTACTTTCTCTCACTCTCTCTCTCTCTCTCTCTCTCTCTCTCTCTCTCTCTCTCTCTCTCTCTCTCTCTCTCTCTCTCTCTCTCTCTCTTCAACTCCCTCTTCCACTACTATTTATTCTGCAGCTCTTTCTTACTCCCCGTTGGAACTCTCAGCACAACCTCCTATTTCACTTCCATTTTCTCCTGCTCCTGTTTCTGTCTCCTATCCTGCCATTCTGCTATGTTCCCGAAGCAGGGCCTCTTCACCAAGATGGCTAGGCTGTAGGTCAAGTCTTCACCACTTCCATGCAGCAATTTTTCGCCTCTTCTAACTTCTTTCATCGTACTCGCTCTCTAACACATTCGAGGTCTCGTTTTCGTTCTTCCTCCAGCAGAAGGACTCCAGGTATGTGCCATTACCATAGAACCTACCTTTGGTAATGACGCACAGAAGTGTGTCTCCCACCTCCCTGTTCTTTTCAGGAAAACAGCCAGGCCAATCAATAAAGGTGGTCATTGATAATGAATCTTCTACCAAAACTGCAGTACCGGGTCTTTCTCATTTCCGACTCTTCCATTTCTCTCAGCTTTCTTGTCAATACCTTAGAGGAAATTTCACTCCTACCGAAGGTCTCTTCCTCTTCTTCTTTTTCTGTTCCTCTGTTCCTGGTGTGGCTTTACACGCAGCAATATTTACTCCCATATTTACGTACGGTCAGCAAAGTTGCACCTTGAATCTCAACCTCAGGAGGACTTTCAGATGGATTTTTGTCATCTCTGGGGTTCAGCAACCGTTCTTTGGTGTCGGTTTCTTTGAGCATTTCAACATTGTGTTGGACCTTCGCAGACGACGTTTAGTCGATGGATCTACATCTCAGGGCTCGAGGTGACCTCGCCGCAAATATCATTGCAATAGCCGTGGCTCCATACAGCTCAGTAAGTATTCCAAGAATTCCCTTGGTACCACTTCTCTTTCTTTCAATAATCATTATCATATTTTATCAAATAACATTATTATAATTATTATTATTATTATTATTATTATTATTATTATTATTATTATTATTATTATTATTATTATTATTATTATTATTATTATTATTATTATTATTATTATTATTATTATTATTATTATTATTATTATTATTATTATTATTATTATTATTATTATTATTATTACTATTATTATTATTATTATCATTCGGATCTCCACCGTCAGCCCTATTTTTCCCCTATTTTTCTCCTCTATTCTTTTCCAAGAATTTTCTTCCCTTCTCAAGTCTTATTCTTCTCACACTCCAATGCAACATAATGTGGCGCACCCTCTATTGTTAGTCCTCGTCGTCTTCCACCAGAGTGGCTCATGGTTGCACGTGCAGAGTTTCGTCGTATGCTTGAACTCGGCATCATACGTCTTTCTAAATCTGTGTGGAGTTCTCCAATGCATCTAGTTTCTAAAGTCACCCTTGGTGACTGGTGTCTTTGTAGGGATTATCGTGCTCTGAACACAGCAACTGTGCCTGAACGTTACCACCTACAATACATTCAGGACTTCACGTCTCATCTTCATGACTGTTCTGAATTTACAGTCTCTCCAACACCTACACTTTTCATTCCTGATGCACAACATGTGCCAACTTTTCATACTCCTCCTACTTTTTCTAATTTTACTTCCCAACCTTCGCCACATCCTCCTCCTCATTTGCAGATTCCACAACCTCCGCCTTCTCCGACTCAAACTTCAGCTCCTTCTGGCGGTATTCTCCGATTTCTTCCCATGTTAGGACGGATACGATCTGACAGAACAATCCGTCTTCCTATTCTGTTTCTGTGAAAGCTCTTCTGCAGGATCTTGGAGGGGAATCCCGTAGCCGTTCAGTCTCAATACGCTCTATTCAAAGATGCTATGGTCTCGGTTAGCATCTAGACTATGCTCCATTTTACACATAGTCTACGCCTGCTCTAAAGTTTACAAGTGAAATTGATTTATTAATATACTAGTCTATTAAAGTTCATTTCTCTCCTGTCAACTTCAAATTGGTGCCACAGTGGTCATCAACAATTGCACTATATCCAACCAGTTATTTGCTTCACTGGGTGAGTGTTATTTGTATGTACAGCAGAAGTAACCAAACGTTACTTGGGTACCCCCATTCTAATTTTGAAAATATTGTCGTTCTTCTATCAGTGCTTCTATTCCTTTTTTCTGTAATGTATTTCTCATTTTATTTCAGCGAAGATTTTATTAACAGCTTTCTCCCAATTATCATTGCAACAGCTGTGGCTCCATACAGCTCAGTAAATATCCCAAGTATTCCCTTGGTACCACTTCTCTTTCTTTCAATAACCATTATCATATTTTATCAAATAACATTAATATTATTATTATTATTATAATTATTATTATTATTATTATTATTATTATTATTATTATTATTATTATTATTATTATCAAGGTCAATCAATGCTGTGGAATATTCCTGAGATATTGAATGTGGCATAACTATTGCATTGACATATTGTTGGAAATTACTTATATGAATATATTTCCTGTAGCTGGGTTTCTGTACCACATAAAATCTGTAGTTGAAGTGTATGTGCTTAAATATACAGCCTTATTTATCTGTCCAGCCCAGGACATCTGACTTACTACCACACTTAACACTAAAAAAAAGGTAATAAAAATGTCAGGAAAAACCTGTAGAAATCGTACGATAATTATACTAAGACAAAAGAGGATTGATAGTTTCTAAAATTATTATTATTATTATTATTATTATTATTATTATTATTATTATTATTATTATTATTATTATTATTATTATTATTATTATTATTATTATTATTATTATTATTATTATTATTATTATTATTATTATTATTATTATTATTATTATTATTATTATTATTATTATTATTATCATTATTACTATCGTTATTATAATTTTCGCTATCATCGTAAGTATTATAACCTTAATTATCATAACTTATTATTTTCATTAATTACTAACTATTCTTTTTTGTTACTATTACTATTTTTATTATTATTATTATTATTATTATTATTATTATTATTATTATTATTATTATTATTATTATTAATGAAAATAATAAGTGAGGAGCGAATGTCATTTTATTTAAAGATTGATTATTTTTAAATTATCTTTGTGAAATTAAAAAATAATTAACAGAAAAATATTTGGTAATAACAGTTGAAAAAAAAAAAAAAAAAAAAAAAAATAATAAAAATATATATATATATATATATATATATATATATATATATATATATATATATATATATATATATATATATATATATATATATATATATATATATATATATATATATATATAATACTCTTACTGTCCTCCCCAGGAACGTCATGGTCTTCCAATGGGAAACCACGACCAAGTCAGTGAACTCAGCAATCCCCTCCATTTAGTTTTGTCTCTCTTCTCTGTATCTCTTCCATTGTCAGCAGCTTGAATCTCCTCAATGAATCCTTCACCGACTCCCCCCCCCCTTCTCTTCCTCGGCTCTCTTCTGGGTCTTCTAATTTTCTCTTCGGCAACTTAGCCTCTGGTATCCTCTCCAATTGTCCCACCATCTTAATCTTGCTGCATCCATCCTTCTTATCAGGGGTATTACTTCAACCTCTTGTCTTATTTTTTCATTCCTTATCCTATCGCTCCTTGTCTTTCCAATCATTGCTATCTCAGGATCTTCATTTCTGTTGCCTGTATATCTGTCAACACTATTTCATAAATAATTCTTTTAACCTCTATTCTCATATATCGATCTTTCAGCAAAGAGTACACAGCCACCCTCGTTCTCCAATTGTGTTATCCTGTGTGAAATCTCCGCATCAGACTCCCCATCCTCTGTATATAATCCCCCCAGACACTTAAGTTACATTACCCTCTTAAATGTTTCCCCATCTACCACAAACTCGCATCACTTCTCCTCCTCTCTGCCTATACTCATCACTTCCGTTTTCTCAGTGTTCATTTGGAATCCTCTCACTCTAAGTTTCTCTACCATACTGCTTACAATTCTTTTAATTTCGTCTCTACTTTCACACCACACCTCGAAATCATCTGCATATGTCATAATGTAACCTTCTATTTCCCTCATTTCTTCCCTAACCTCCTTAATGATCTTATCAATGTAGGCTATGATAAATAGAGGATATAATACGCTTCCCTGTTTTACCCTTGTTTTTATTTCGAACCATCTTTCATTTTTATATCCTGTTCTAACATTACATTTTGCCACTTTATACGTACTCCTCAGTGCATAACACAATCCCATGCTCGCTTCATTATTCCTTCTAGGATCTCCCACAGTCTCCTCCAAGGAACCATATCAAATGCCTTCTTTAGATCTATAAATACTACGTAGGCTCTTATATTGTATCCGTACACACACACACACACACACACACACACACACACACACACACATATATATATATATATATATATATATATATATATATATATATATATATATATATATATATATATATATATATATATATATATATATATATATATATATATATATATATATATATATATATATATATATATATATATATATATATATATATATATATATATATATATATATATATATATATATATATATATATATATACTTGCAGCCCCTCCTTGCCAAGTTTACACGAGCCGCCACTGTATATATATATATATATATATATATATATATATATATATATATATATATATATATATATATATATATATATATATATATATATATATATATATATATATATATATATATATATATATATATATATATATATATATATATATATATATATATATATATATATATATATATATATATATATATATATATATATATATATATATATATATATATATATATATATATATATATATATATATATATATATATATATATATATATATATATATATATATATATATATATATATATATATATATATATATATATATATATATATATATATATATATATATATATATATATATATATATATATATATATATCGTAGGGACAACTTTTGATAATAGTGCCAATGTCATCTCGGGAAAAGTGAGAGCAAACAAGAGATTGGCACTCTTTTTGGTATTTCTTGAGCCTCTTTTTAATCTATTTAATCCTTTTATCCAAAAAGCTGAATTAATATTATTTGCTTTCTTTATTACCTTTTATTATGGCTCTTTAATCCCTTAAGTCACTTCCCTTTCTAAATTTTGTGGCACTTAACTATTTCAAATCCCACTTTTTCCTCTTAAGCTCGGTGAGTGCCATAGCCATTGCTAGAGGGATAATGAAGATCGATATATAGTAGTAGATAGATGATAATGTAATAGTAAGACTTTAATAGAAGAAAAGCAAAAAAATAGAAATGAAAAATATTTTGTTTATTAAAAGTAAAGTTAAATTTAAAGTAATATGACTGATTTAGTAATAATAATATAATAATAATAATAATAATAATAATAATAATAATAATAATAATAATAATAATAATAATAATAATAATAATAATAATATTAAAAAATAACAATAATAATAAAAGCAACATAATCATAATTATGATAATAAGAAAGCAAACCCCGGAAGAAAACTTCTATTGATAGATTTAAAGAAAGTTTGAAAGCTTTCTAAATTAGTTCACTAAGACAGAGTACATGCTCAGAAAAACAACTTTTAAGAACCAAAAGTGTCAGACTCTCAGAACTGCTCACTTTCATAGTATTAAACTCATAGCCTGCACAAATTCATATTTTTCATATCTGGATTCCTGTGAAGTTTATTGTTACTGTATCACGTATCACGTTACTGTATCATGAGTCATGTCTTCATCATTCTATAATTATGCTCCTCCTCGAAAAGGCCTCTGCCCGTGAATGGTGGTTACGTAAAAAAATTATCATGTCATTATCTTTTTCGTGAAACGGTCCACGAAGTTTGGAAACTTTGTTTTCATTTCACTGCTAACTTCTCTAATATAGTCGTACTTCTTTAATTCCCTTTGGAAAGTTTCAGATGCTATAAGTGTGACAAGAAAACTTTTTTTATCCGTAGGAAATCTTTTCAGCTCCTCTTCCTCTCACTCTTTCTGGCATTTTACAATAAAGATATCAAATCTATATTTAATTCATTGTTTTTTTTTGTAATCTGTTACTAAATTTATCAATTGATATTTTAACCTAATTTCAAATTTGACGATTCCTTAGACGAACTGTCAATCTTCTGAAATTCCTTTCAATTCATTTATACAAACATTTTAAAATTTCTTCTATATAATGATGGTACTTCTTAATTTATGAAAGTGTATGACCCTAATGGTATTCTTCATGATTCTCAGAAAACTCTCACTCTTAAATTGCACCTTGCCTTTTAAACTATTTCGTCTCTGCCTTTCCTTTTCAACCTTACTTTCTTCCTGATGGAAACTAACGTATAGTTCAACCTGTATATTATTTTTTGTTCTTCAGTCGAATTGTTGATGAAATTGACTAACATCAGTGAAATGTTTTTATACTTAGATTGGGACATTAGGAAAGTTCTTCAGAAAATAGTAAATAAAAATAATAAAGCTAGCATAATGTTATTTCATAACCATGATATCATAATATCTGTTTACACATGAATACATTTTGTTCATACAAAAATATTTAAAGTATTGTAACTGCTTTGCGTAATAATGGTTCCATCATTAGTGTATAATAATAATAATAATAATAATAATAATAATAATAATAATAATAATAATAATAATAATAACAATAATAATAATAATAAAAATAACAATTAAAATAATAAAATAACAATAATAAAAATCATAATCATGATTATAATAAATAACTAAAGGGAAACTAATTGGAAAAGTAGTAGTAATAATAACAATAGTAATAATAATAATAATAATTACAAAATAATAATAATAATAATAATAATAATAATAATAATAATAATAATAATAATAATAATAATAATAATAATAATAATAATATATAATAATAATAATAATAATAATAATAATAATTAAATAAATAAAAATAAAAAAAAATTGGTAAAAATAATAAAATAAAAATGATAAAAATAATATAATAAAAATTATAAATATCAATAATAGTAATAATAATAATAATAATAATATAATAATAATAATAATAATAATAATAATAATAATAATAATAATAATAATAATAATAATAATAATAATAATAATAATAATAATAATTACAAAAATAATAATAAGTAGATAGAAAGAATTGCAATTATCGTTATTATTCCAATATTTGCAAGTTTATTAAAATATAAATAAAATAGGAAATTTTTATTCAATAATTTTTGTTGTTAAAAAATATTTTTAGAAATAAAATGAAAAAAAACATTAAATCATGTGGGTTTTAATTAATATAAACTTTATACTGAGTGGTTTTTCTTCCTCTTCTCTATTTATATATGAAACTACTTGGAAAGGGCTCTACCCGTAAGCGGTGGTGAAAAAAAAAAAAAAAAAAAAAAAAAAAAAAAAAAAAAAAAAAAATGGAAATATAACAATACTCAAAGATCATGACCCTCTAAAGGAACATATAAAATAAAAAAGGGAAAGAATGAAAAAATCTTATTTTCTTCATTCGTAAAACAATACAACAAATCTGTTACCAATGAATCTCTTTTTCCCTCGTTTTTTGTTCTCTTGGGTTCAATTAATAGATGCGAAAAACAAGAATTGTACTTTTTAACCGTGGGTAAAGAACTGCTGCTCCTAAACGCTTCTTAAACTTCTTCAGTTTTCAATGCTAGAAGGGAGGAAATATACTTCCTGTTGGAAGATGCTAACATAGTCTTGCACAAATACCAATTCTTAATCTTCGAACATCATATTCCAACTTATACTGCTGTTTATATATATATTTATATATATATATATATATATATATATTATATATATATATATATATATATATATATATATATATATATATATATATATATATATATATATATATATATATATATATATATATATATTAATATAATTATATATTATATATATATAATATATATATATTATATATTATATATATATATATATATATATATATATATATATATATATATATATATATATATATATATATATATATATATATATATATATATATATATATATATATATATATATATATATTTTGTATATATATATATATATATATATATATATATATATATATATATATATATATATATATATATATATATATATATATATATATATATATATATATATATATATATATATATATATATATATATATATATATATATATATATATATATATATATATATATATATATATATATTATATATATATATATATATATATATATATATATATATATATATATATATATATATATTATATATATATATATATATATATATATATATATATTATATATATATATTGTAAGCTTTCATAAGGACTAAAAGATTCAAGTGGATAGGGAGAGAAGAGTCAATTTAATAACTCTATGTGGAAACTCAGAAATATTAAATCTCAAGATCCAAAGGTGGAATAACATCAGCACCAAAGTCATTTTCATTTTGAGCTCAGAGAGATCAGAAAAAAACATCTCAAGATAAAGAAATTACAATGTTAGTCATAAATGTTGTTGGAAGGTGATGGAGAATGAAGGATAGTGTAAATCATTTAGAAAGGAAAAAATGAAGAAATGAGCTTTAAAAGAATGCAAGACAGAAGTGTTGTTGTCAGAAGAAAGATTAAAAAATTAAGAAGAAGAAAGAAGAGGAGAAAATTAAGAAGAAAAAGAAGAGGAGAAAATTAAGAAGAAGAAAGAAGAGGAGAAAATTAAGAAGAAGAAAGAAGAGGAGAAAATTAAGAAGAAAGAAGAAGAGAAAATCAAGAGAAAAAGAAAGAAGAAGAAAGAGAAAGAAAATTAAGAAGAAGAAAGAAGAGGAGAAAATTAAGAAGAATAAAGAAGAGGAGA
>SEYY01003424.1:0-2500 GCA_009176605.1 Armadillidium nasatum
ATATATAAATCGTTGATTGCTGGGTCTGTTTAGACAAACCCATGTCACAAATCTATTTATTCAAATTGCATCATCATGTGCATAGGTCACTTATTTCCCTACATACAATGTCACCTAGCGACAAAGCAGCAGTTCTATGTAATTAAACAACTATGTTAAGATAAGATTCTTATATTTATTTAATCAAACCTTAAAAACACTTCATTTTTGTTCCTATTGATAATTCTTATCTCAATCATATAGCTCTTAATTACATATATTTTCTCTCCAGCATTTTCACTCTACCTTAAGTGTATTTTCTGACACATTAATTGAGCTACCTTTCAAATTCTCATCTCGTATCATTTCTTCACCAGGGAGCCTACCATTTTTTATTTTACCTCGGCCGTCTCTCACCCACCTCTAACATCTCTTCCTCTATCACATCCTCTTGATTGTTTTGAACATTTAGTTGCTCATCAAAATAGTTTCTCCATCTTCTACTAATATCAGTTGGGTAAGTGAGCAATAATCCCTCCTCTTCCTTCACTACGTAGGCTGGTGGTGTTGAGCTTTTTCTATAATTTTTCGTCATTCTACATATCAGTTTTCTCGCATCCAAGAGATCGACCCTAGGTCTTTTCCTATTTTTCTCCATGTATTCTTTTTTTCTCCTCTTTAATCTGTTCGCTTCTCTTCTTGTGTTCGTATATTCCACTCTCCTCAGGTTTAAATATTTTCTAAAACAGGTTATTTTCTTTTTACAGCTTCTTTGACGCGATCGTTCCACAAAGCTGTTTGCTTTTTCTATCTCCTATGTGTAGTTGTAACTTTCAAACTCTTTTTCTGAAAGCTCTATCAGAGAGCAGTGAAAAGCCCTTCATCTCTTCTTCAAATTCCCGTCTTCCATTACATCTCTTCTTCTCTAACCTATCTTTATCTGAAATTTCCCCTCTGCAAGCACGGTACTGCAGGTTTTCGATCATAAATATTTTTAATTACATAATAATAATAATAATAATAATAATAATAATAATAATATATTTTAACTTTTATAAAGAAACATTTATATAATAAATATTATAATAATTATAATAAAAATAATAAAAATAATAAATAATAATAATAATAATAATAATAATAATAATAATAATAATAATAATAGGAAGAAGAAGGAAGATCCAGAAAGATTACTGCATTTTCTGCATATTACATATTACGAAGAACAGCATTTGCTGACTTCAGGATGAAATATAATGAGAAATTGAGAATAGCGAAAATGAGAACATTCAAGGGAAAAAATAAATAAACCAGATAAAAAATAAATTCAATTATATAATATATATTATAATATTATATATAATATATATTATATATATATATATATATATATATATATATATATATATATATATATATATATATATATATATATATATATATATATATATATATATATATATATATATATATATATATATATATATATATATATATATATATATATATTATATATATTATATATAAATTAATTATTAATATATTAATATATATATATATATATATATATATATATATATATATATATATATATATATATATATATAATATATATATTATTCTATATAATATTTATATATATATATATATAATATATATATATATAAAACCCTGGAAATTAAGTAGACTTCACTCTCACGTTATAAAGTATAAACTAAACTACTTTGTAAGTAAATTTCTTATTAAAATATTTTATTAATTAAGTCAAAGTTTACCTTATATAAAACTGTGAAGCTGAAAATGTTGGAAAAAAATTATATTTCAAATACTTTTTTATAAATTTCTTGAATTCTATTTATTTTCTTTATACATAAAATATTTTATTTTATTTATTTTTTTTACTTCCGCTCTAAGGAAGGCCTCAGCCTGTCAGCGTGATCAGCACACGTCTCCACGTAGGTATGTCCTGTACCGACGAGTTTTCGAGGCTGATCCCAGAGTTTCACGAGCAAATTCAATTTCAGTCAGCTGCTTGCTAAACCTGTCCTGCCCTATTAATCAAGCATACAAACAAGGTCCATATCATAATGCATATTATATTCGTTATCACTATATTATATATTATATTTATATATATAATATATATTATATATATATATATATATAAATATATAATATAATAATAATATATATATATAGTATATATATATATATATATATATATATAATGTCTTATTTGCATACACATATGGGATTTGAATCAGCAATACTCTGAATATGCTAATACTTTACCACTAGACTACCACTAATCTCACATGAAATTAATATCCCCAAAATTTCGGTAAATAGTTAAAAATTTATTTTTGACAATATATTGTACTTACAACCTTTTCCACAATCGTGGGGTGGTATCTATAACAGGCCACATACATCCAAACACTCACCCCTTACCAATCTTTTCCATTCATTCCTATCCTCTGTCAACCACACACCCTCCTTCCAATTCATCCCTCTATCCCTA
>SEYY01003424.1:7500-10000 GCA_009176605.1 Armadillidium nasatum
ATATATATATATATATATATATATATATATATATATATATATATATAGATATATATATATATATATATATATATATATATATATATATATATGAGTGACCCGCAAGCTGGATCGAACCGGAGTCCTGAAACACCGGAGTCTTTCAGAGTACCGTTATGCCACGGTACACAGGAATGGAATGGAGAATGTGTGCATATCTAAGGTGGTTCCACACATATAATCTCTCTTCAAAAGGTGGAGTCTAGAGCTTTCTCTTTATACTCATATTCTCACAGATAGAATCCACTCTCTTCTTAGCCAATACAATCTGGTGCATTGGTCTCCTGATACTAGTAGCAATATGACCACGTAGAGTGTCCTTCTGGTTTTCTAATTTGATTTTATAAAAGCAAATTAAAAAAGCAAAACAATACAAAGGAGAAATCGGAACACTTTAAGAAATTAATTTCACAATCTTGCTTTCGAAATTAAACATGTTTCATCTTTCAATCATAGATTCTAAATCTAAAGAGTTCTCTGACTCCAAATTCCAAACTTACTGGCTATAAGCCCATATTTTTATAAGCTATAGTAGTAAAGTCAAGAACACACTTCCTTCTTTTATTTTTCTTATTTTAATTTACTTTCAGACTTTCAAATGTTCCTACCGAATGTCATCTGTTCCAACATCAGAGCTGTCATTATGGTATGCACTAACCTATACACAAATCTATATACATTCCTATGCAAACACATATACAAACACAAAAACATACTTCCTCTCTCTCTCACACACACACACACTCTTTCACATACATTCACAACACACCATTCAAAAAAAAAAAAATATATATATATATATATATATATATATATATATATATATATATATATATATATATATATTATATATATTATATATATATATATATAGTTCAGGTCCAAAAATGAAAAAAACAGAATTTTACAACTAAGGATTTGTAATAAAACTTTAATGTAAAAGACTTCCCTTTTACTGATATTAAAAGTTAATAACCACAATATATATATATATATATATATATATATATATATTATATATATAATATATATATATATATATATATATATATATATATATATATATATATATATATATATATATATATATATATATATATATATATATATATATATATATATATATATATATATATATATATATATGATTAACTCACGTGCTTAAAAGCACCGGTTCGATCCCACTTGGGGATTCTAGGTATATACATCCTAGGAAACTTCCTCTCCTCGAATGGTAGCTTTTTAATAAAAAAAAAATAAATAAATAAATAAAAAATAGAAAATAGGTGTATTCATTTTTGGTTGACCATTGTAAATTTAAGATTTTATCATATTTATTTTTTGGTTACAGAATCAATAATATACCTATTAGGTCTTAAGAAATATTTTTCAAGAAGCAAATAAAAGAATAATTTCCAAAAAGAATAGCAAGAGAAATAATACAGTTTGGCGCTTTTCATGAGTACTTAACATCCAATTTCAAAAATTTAGCTTTGTTATTAGTGACGTTTCCTCCTTCAGTGTATTCCGATATTTAATTCTTTGGAAAGTTTAAAAAAATATATTTTAAAGAGTAATATGGTATTTAACCAACTTTATTTTTACATTATCAAGATTAAGATTAGAGCCTGTTTTCAAAGATTGGTTGAGCTTCAAAAACTGTGGGTATTTCATTTTCCCCTTTCGAATATTGCAATAAATTAATTAATTCTCTATTATTCACGTGAATTTACCTTTTTCTGATCCATAAATCATATATCTTCTAAATGTTAACAAACTTATGTTATTACATATTCACTCCATTGACAACATCTCAAAATTTCCTAAAAGTGCAAAGAAAGTTTCTATTACACGAACACTGTTAAAAAATATTTAAAAATCAAATTTTTCTCCATCATTTTTTCTTACCTGTATCATTTTTAAATAAAAGATACATTACAGCCTTAATAAAAATAATAACACTGGTTTACACAGAATTTGAGGCAAGCATAAAACTGGCTTTGGTGCTGATTTCAGATATGAATTCAGTTTTCACTCATCACCTCTAGTTTTTGAGATATACACGTATGAAAGTGAGTGAATGTGTATATTCATTCAAAGATATCTAATGCTTTCAATTTAATACAATATATATATTTTAATTATGAATTATTGTAACTGTGTTCTGTTTAAAAGAAATTAACTATCCTTTTCTTAATAAGAGCATTTGGCAATTCTGAAATGTAATGCGTATGTGAACCAGTTTGGTTACAGCCCATGTTAAATGAAAGTTACAATCGTGTTACACAACCTTTATACTGCATATATATATAATATATATATATATTATATTATATATATATATATATATATATATATATATATATATATATATATATATATATATATATATATATATATATATATATATTATATATATATATATATATATTTATAATATATATAAATATATAATATAGAT
>SEYY01003424.1:15000-37500 GCA_009176605.1 Armadillidium nasatum
TCATTTTATTCCATCATTATTAATTTCAAAACTTTGAAAAATATTAAATAATTTACATATCATAAGTTCGTTAATAGAGGTTCCTAGTCACGTTTTTGATGACGAAGGCTGTTATAGCTCGTTCGACAATAAGCAGCAACAAATATGTATATTATATAAATTACTTAGAACAATATTGCCTATGATTTGATACATAAATCATGAGAAAATAATGAGAAGTTTCAGAGATACGGCCCAAAGACGTAGCTAACCAGCCAAAAATTCGAGTTTTTTGAAATTTTGAACGCCCAGCGGTACGGGTTAGCATGCTCCAATCGTGCTCAAACTTTAACTATTGAAAATTCTGCAAAGACTGATCATTTCACATCCGAATCCGAATCCAAAACCTCCGAATAAGAATCCAAATCCATTAAAAAAAAAAAATCACCGACTCCGGGTTTGTATTTGTTCATCACTGATATATATATATATATATATATATATATATATATATATATATATATATATATATATATATATATATATATATATATATATATATATATATATATTAGTGATGGCATCCGCATTTGCGTAGCAATATCATCAAAATTAACATCTGCATCCGCAGTTGCGAAAATTATACATCAGGATCCGTATTTTCATCCGCACTTTTGAAAATTCAACATCCGCATTACGCAAATGAGAAAATATGACATGTGATCCATCTCTAAATATATATATATATATATATATATATATATATATATATATATATATATATATATATATATATATATATATATATATATATATATATATATATATATATATATATATATATATATATATATATATATATATATATATATATATATATATATATATATATATATATATATATATATATATATATATATATATATATATATATATATATATATATATATATATATATATATATATATATATATATATATATTTCAGTTTCTACACTGATAGGGGTAAGGATGGATTTCTTCTTCCTTCAAATTTTATTAGTCTACCAGTTAAAAACCTAAAAAATTTTACAAAAATTAATTACATGAAAAAATAAAAATTTGGTGAAATGATAAAAATGACATTAATGAAACATATATAAATAAATATAAATGAAAACCAAGAGATCATAAAGTAAAATTTAAAATAATACCCAATGTAAAGAAATGATAATAACAAATAATAATCATAGTTTGCTTAGAGATTTTATAGTTGGATATTGTACATACCGGAATAATAATAATAATAAGAATAATAAAAATTCTGATATTAAGGAAAATATAGTAAATAAATTATAATAATTTCTTTCCCAGAATTAAAAGTATGGCTTCATAAAAAATTTTAATTATAGTAATATTATAAGAAAAGAATTATCTCTAAAAAAAAATGATAATACTGATTGTAATAAAATAACTATAATATCGATAAACCTTCACGATGAAAAGATTATGGAGAGAGAGAGAGAGAGAGAGAGAGAGAGAGAGAGAGAGAGAGAGAGAGAGAGAGAGAGAGAGAGAGAGAGAGAGAGAGAGATAGAGAGAGAGAGAGCTATTCGTATTTGTTTCAGTTCGTAGTATCTTTCAGTTTAAAATTCGGTTATCTAATAAAAAGAATGATAAAATCTTATTAAATATATAATGAAATGATAAAATAAAAACACATACCTTCGTTACCAATAAATATCAAGCCTTTTCTGGCCTTTTGCAAAAAAATGTCAACTCTAACTTTGCTTCTTTCTCTTTCTCCCCTTTAGTATCTTCAGACGGCACAACTGTCGTTTTGCTTTCATCTGACCTCTTCGCCCAAACTTTTGTCGATTCCGGAGCTATTCCTCCTCCTTCAACTCCCTCCTTATGCTTAAAATTGTAATTTCTTCTAAAAATGTCATTTATGACCTCTCTGAGCTCTGCACTAAGAAGGCATACGGTCCTGATGATATCCTTCCTGTAGTTCTAAAAACTTGTGCTTCCGAACTTCCACTCAGCCTAGGTAAACTACCTCGTCTTTGTCTTTCTACTTCAACTTTCCTTTCTTTCTAAAAACGTACGCTCATTCAGAGTGTCGAAAAATGGGGATCCCTCTCTTCTCTCCAACTACCTTCCATTTCTTTAGCCTCCTTTCTTTCTAAAGTTTTCGAATCTGTCCTTAACAGGAAAATTTGGAAACATCTCAATTCTTCAAATTTTATCTCTGATTGCTAGAATGCTTTCGTAAGAAACTACTGGTGATCATTTTTTCCCTTCTCTCTGACTCGATCTTCAGCATTGCGGTGAATCTCTTGCTGTCAGACTGAACATATCAAAGGCCTTCAATAGGGTCTGACACAAATCTTTGATTTCTAAACTTCCATCTTTCGGAATCTATCCTCCTCTATTTAGACTTCTCTCTGCTTTTCCTTCTGGTCGTTCCATAGCTGTTGTTGTAGAGGTCCCCGTCCATCCTTTAAATCGTAGTGTTTCTCAGGATGATTTCTGTAATATCCTGAACACTTTTTCTACTTTTCATTAATGACCTTATCTCTCTTATTTCATGACATATAAACTCCCGTGCAGATGACTCCACCCTTCATTACTCATTTCAGTTTTGGTTTGAAGGATGCCCCTCCCAGAAACAGTTAATTGACGATAGAATTGTGGCCTGTAATCTCTCTCGTATTTCAAATTGGGGTAGTGAAAATATGAACGTTTTCAATGTCGCAAAAACTCAGTTTCTACATCGCTCTACTCGATACAACCTTCTACACAACTAGAACATCTTTGAAAACACACAACTTCATCTACCCTTAATATTCTCTCTTTCTCTCGTGATCTTTCTTAGAAGAATCACATTACTTCTCTTTCTAAACAGGCTTCTAGAGATTAGGTGTTTGAGGCGCCTTCGTGATTTTTTACGTCACCCCAGTTGTTTCTCTTTATTGGGTTGTTGTTCGTCCCTATATGGAATACGCCTCACAGATCTGTGGTGGTTCTACTAATTCAGCTCTCCTTGACAATGTGGAGTCTAGAGCTTTTCGTCACATAAACTCTCCCTCTCTTACAAATTCTCATCAACCTTTTTCTTCCCGTCGAACTGTTGCGTCACTCTCTCTATACTTTCGCAACTACAATGGACATTGCTCTTCTGAACTCTCCTGTCACATACCTCCTCCACTGAGAAGGGCTCGTGGGACACGCCTTTCTACACAGTCTTATTATCTCTCTATTCAACTCTAAGACTACAGACTTTTCCGCTATGCTCAACCTTACATGTACTCTACTGTTAAAGTTTGGAACACGCTCCCTTTATCTGTTTCCCCAACTTTCTTTGATTTGCACACTTTCAAGGGCAGTGTATCAGGACATCGGGACATGTCGGCGTTTAAGGATTAGGTTCTGGTATTGCTCCAACTCTGGTGGAAATAAGTAGACCTCTTGACACCAGAGGAGACACATATATATATATGAGATAAAAGTCTTTCATAAAAACCCCAAATGAAATACTAACCTTTAACACAGAGAAGATCAATTTTAGGTAAATAAACTTTCAAGAGGAAAAAAGATAGAAAAATACAAAAGGATAGATTATTAATTTCAGAGAAAGTTTATTAACCTTTTTCTTCTTATTGAAAATATCTTGCTCACAATATGTCACGTTATTTTAGTCCTTTTCTTTCTTCATACATATAATCCTATATCCTAATTTAACTTAAAAGGAGATTAAATTTACCTTTATCAAAGTCAAAAACTAATTTACAAATTGATCTGTAATCCTAAAAAAATATAAAATAAAATAATATAAACTTCACTAAAAAAGGAACTCTTACCTAAAAAAACATTGGCCCCCACATTCCGTAAAACGTCCCACACCTAATTACCTGAAAATAAATCAAATATCTTATAATTTTCTCTTTCTCTTTTTTACCCCCTAATCACATCCCAATGCCTTTCGCAATTCCAACCTATTTTTTCTATTATCTTTCTTTGTAAGACCATCTGCTAGTTGTAACCTAGAATTTACCCATTCCACTGACTTGATTATCTTGTTCTCTATTTTTTCTTTTAAATTTGCCAATTCTATTCTTAATATCCTATTCTTTACACCTTTTGTAGATTTTATACTATCCCTTAATGATTTACAATCAGTCATTGCTATAATGTCTATGCTATCAGAAGTATTTTTATTTGTCAATTCTTCCCATAAATACTTAATATATTCCCCCCATTCTATAGCTTCCACCATACTCAAGGTTTCAGTCGACAAAGTTGAGCTTACCACACGTTTCGCAACTTTTGACTTCCATAATAAAGGACAACAATTACCTGTCATGTCCCATTTTCCTTCCAAATTAATAATATTTGTAAATTAGAATTGAGTTAAAAGTCTTTACATAAAAACTACTAACCTTTAACACAGCGAAGATCAATTTTAGGTAAATAAACTTTCAAGAGGAAAAAGATAGAAAAATACAAAACGATAGACTATTAATTTCAGAGAAAGTTTATTAACCTTTTTCATCTTATTGAAAATATCTTGCTCACAATATGTCACGTTATTTTAGTCCTTTTCTTTCTTCATACATATAATCCTATATCCTAATTTAACTTAAAAGTAGATTAAATTTACCTTTATCAAAGTCAAAAACTAATTTACAAATTGATCTGTAATCCTAAAAAAATATAAAATAAAATAAAATAAACTTCACTAAAAAGGAACTCTTACCTAAAAAAACATTGGCCCCCACATTCCACGTTCCACACCTACTTACCTGAAAATAAATCAATATATATATATATATATATATATATATATATATATATATAATATATATATATATATATATATATATATATATATATATATATATATATATATATATATATATATATATATATATATATATATATATATATATATATATATATATATATCCAAATATTGAGGTCCTCTATTTAGGGGATTTCAATGTACACAACACTGAATGGTTGGGTTCCTCTCATACTGATCCAGGAGGGGAGGAGGCCGAATCATTCAGCATTCTCAACGATCTGGAGCAACTGATTTAAGAACCAACACACATTCCGGATCGTCCCAACCAATTCTTAAACACTCTTGACTTATGTTTCACTACTAGTCCTTCTCTCTATAAATACGCTGTCTTCGCACCTATTGGTAAATCTGACCACAACCTAATTACTCTTAATTTTCAAGCTTTCTCTCCAACTGCTCCACCCTGCCCTAAGCGTATCTTCTGGCACTTTGATCGGGCTGACTGGGGGGCTTTGCGTTGCTTCTATGCTAACTATCCTTGGATGGACTGCTTTGTCTCTGAATACGCGTCAGTCTCCGCTGATAAGGTGGGGGCTGTAATCGTTGATGGGATGAGCAGGTTCATTCCTTCTTCAACTAAATCTTTTTCTCCGCAAAATCCATGGTTCGATCGCGCCTGCTCTCTTGCCACTTCAGGCTAGAGACATCGCGTATCGAGAGTGGAAAAACTCTCCTTCTCCTATCACTCTTGCTAATTTTCATTCTGCTCGGAATCGTTGCAGGGATTTTCTTCGACGAGCAAAGCAAGCTTTCACTAAAAGAAGGTGTGCGGAGCTCCTAAACTCTCCTACTGATAAATCTTTCTGGCCTCTTGCCAAAAACATCTCTAACAACTTCTGTAAATCTTCCTTTCCTCCTCTTATTCGCTCTGATGGTTCTGTTGCTAACACTCCAACTGAAAAGGCTAATCTCTTCGGCCTCCTATTCTCCTCTAATTCTACCCTGGACGACTCCGGCAACCCTCCTCCTACTTCTTCTCCTCTCAGAGGTCCCATGACTTTACCTGTGATTACATTTGATCAGGTGCATGGGCTTCTGAAATCTATGAACGTAAGGAAGGCAAGCGGCCCGGATGGCATTCCTCCCCGTGTTTTAAGGGAGTGTGCTTCTGAGCTTGCTCCTCCCCTCGTTCAACTCTACTCTCTTTGCCTCAATACTAATACTTTCCCTCAGTGTTGGAAACACGCATTGGTCCAGCCTATTCCGAAAAAAGGTAGCCGCTCTGATCCTTCTAACTATCGCCCTATAGCTCTCACTTGTATTCTGTCTAAGATCTTTGAAACCCTTCTCAACTCTCACTTCTTGGATCATCTGGAATCTCATTCTCTTCTTTCTGATCATCAGTATGGCTTTCGACGTTCGAGGTCTACTGGTGATATACTTTCCTATCTCACAGATTTATGGTCTTCTGCCCTTAGGGATCATGGGGAGACTTGTGTGGTGGCGCTTGACATATCTAAGGCATTTGACCGGGTATGGCATGCGTCACTGCTTTCCAAGCTCCCCTCCTTTGGGTTTCCTCCTTCTCTTTGCTTACTTATGTCTAGTTTTCTTTCTAATCGCTCCATTTCAGCTGTTGTTGATGGAGCGACTTCTTCTTCCTTTCCTATCAATAGTGGTGTTCCTCAGGGTTCTGTCTTATCTCCTACTCTATTCTTACTTTTCATTAATGATCTTCTTAGCTGTTCATCTAACCCTGTTCATTCTTATGCCGATGACTCAACCCTCCATTCTTCTACTCATTTCAAATCTGCTCCTTCCTTTGCATCTAGAGTTGCCTTCTCGTCTTCATCTTTCCGATTCCATTCTTGCAGATCTGGATAGAATTTCCCAGTGGGGTCGTCTCAACCTTGTGAAATTCAACTCTTTAAAAACTCAACTTCTAGAAATCTCCCTCTCAAAGACACCTCCTAACTTTTCTATTTCTTTCGACGGTTCTCCCGTCTCACAATATAAATATTCTTGGCCTTAACATAAACAAAAAAATGTCTTGGAAACCTCACATCACAATGTTTGCTAGGGCGGCCTCAAAGAAGCTGGGAGTTCTGTTTAGACTGCGAGAATTTTTTTCTTCCTCGCAGTTACTCCAATTATACAAGGGTCTCATCCGCCCTTGTATGGAGTACTGCTCTCATATCTGGGGTGGCTCAGGCTTCACCCGTCTTTTGGATAGGGTTGAGTCAAAGGCTAAAAGACTTAATAAACTGTTCCGCTCTTTCTAATTCTCTTGACTCTTTATCTTTGCGACGTGATGTTGGTGCCTTATCTCTTTTCTATAGGTACTACAGCGGCAAATGCTCGAGGGAACTATCCAGCCGCGTACCTCCACCTTTACGGCGTCCTCGAAGCACAAGGGGTTCAGTGTCCGCGCATCAATTTTGCGTGGACATAGGCAACTCCAGGCTTGTTCGCTGTGGTGCCTCCTTCTTTCCAGCCACCTCTGTTTTGTGGAATTCTCTTCCATCTTCTGTGTTTCCTGCTGAATTTAATCTAAATTCCTTTAAGACCCACGTCTGTGCTCACCTGCGAAATTTGCGTTAGGTGTGGGTTGTGGTTTTTTTTTTATCTCTTCTATTGTTTTAGCGACCCCTCCTTGAATAGGGCTTTGCCCGTGAGCGGTGGCGATGTGTAAAAAAAAAAAAAAAATATATGTATATATATATATATATATATATATATATATATATATATATATATATATATATATATATATATATATATATATATATATATATATATATATATATATATATATATATATATATATATATATATATATATATATATATATATATATATATATATATATATATATATATATATATATATATATATATATATATATATATATATATATATATATATATATATATATATATATATATATATATATATATATATATATATATATATATATATATATATATATATATATATATATATATATATATATATATATATATATATATATATATATATATATATATATATATATATATATATATATATATATATATATATATATTGCCTTTGGTGGCGAAAGACATACCAATAACCACCAGAGTTTGGATATTCTTCGGACGGGTCAAATTGAAAACAAATATACCCTTATACACGGCATTTGAAAGTGTGTATGTTAATTAAAGGAAGTTGGGAAAATGATAAAGGGAATGAGTTTCAGAATTTAAAAGCGGAGTTCATGTAAAACTGAACATAGGGATTAAGTCTAGAGTCAGAGAATTAGAAAGAAAAAGGATGAAGCTGTGTAGAAAGGAGTGAGGTTGACTCACCATCGGAAAAAGATACCGAGAAAGTCCGAAAGAGCAAAATGGGTGATAAGACGAAAATCCGTACATTCCACCTTTTCAAGGAGAGCTGTGTGAATGAAATACAGAACGAACAAACCTCTCTAAAGAACAAGAAACTGGAGTGAAGTCAAGAAATTTCAAAATCACCTCAGATCAACCAATCTCTTACAAACTTGTTTAGAAAGAGAAATAATGTGATCCTTCCAAAAAAAGATCCCGAGAAAAAGACAGAGAATATTTAGGACATATAAAGGTTTGAGTTGTTTTTTGAAGGTGTCATAGTTGTGTGGAATATTATGTCGAGTAGAAAGAAGGACAAACTGAGTTTTTGAGAAACTGAAAACAGCTATGTTTTCTTTAATCCATATTCAAGTTCGAGAACGATAAGGGGTTAGTTTTTCCAATGCTATCCTCCTAGCAATAATCAATTATCGTTAAAAGGGATGGACTTCAAAATGAAAGGGTTAATGGAGGGAATAGTTATCGGCTTTGGAGTTGATTAGTATTGAAGTAATAAAGAGAAAAAGTCACAAAGGAAACACAGAAAAATATTTGGTGATGGAGCAGATATCAGAGGAACACCACTATTAACAGGCTTAATGGATAAATGGTGGACGTCTACAATAATTGTTATAGAATGACCGGGAAGCAAATCAGACACACGGCCACAGAAGTTTAGAAATCAAATCTTTGTGTCATGCTCAATTGAAGCCTTTTTGAAATGCCTAGTCCCACTGCAAAAGATTCACAGAAAGGTCATAAAGCATAGTACCAGGAGTCAGATAAAACACATAAATCAATTAGAAGAGTATTTCTTACGAAATACGACACTCCTTATTAGTTTTAGTTGCTTATTTCTTTCCTTAAATTCAACATTAATGAAAGTAAAACATATAAGTAAAAATTCAAAGTTAAAATTTAAAAAAATAAAAGAACAGAAAATGACAAGCATAGAGTTAGCAATATTTACACAAAATTGATGTGAGTGCATGGCACTCCTCGAGATGCGAGGGCGACGCAATGGTGGTAGAATGGGAAAGGTCAGTTACCTCTAGCACCTTCCAATATAAGACCTATAGAAAAGAGATTGTGTGCCAAAGTCAGGTGGCAAAAACAAAGGATAACGGGAGTTCGAAAGTGGGGGACAGTTTATTATTTTTTTCACCTTAAACTCTACCTTATCCAAAAGACAGACAGAGCTAGAGCCACGCCTCCCTCCCATAACAGCCTTTCAAATGAGAGAACAGTACTCTATACATGGTGGATAAGAACCTTATATTATGGGAGTGGCTGTTCGGAAGAAAAAATTCTCCCGAATCAGGTTAGTGTTACTCTCCATATATATGTATATGAATATATATATATATATATATATATATATATATATATATATATATATATATATATATATATATATATATATATATATATATATATATATATATATATATATATATATATATATATATATATATATATATATATATATATATATATATATATATATATATATATATATATATATATATATATATATATATATATATATATATATATATATATATATATATATATATATATATATATATATATATATATATATATATATATATATATATATATTAACAGCAATTAACGCTACGAGAGCGACCCTGGAGTAGTTAACCTCTGGTCCTTCTCGTTGGGGAGAGAAAACATGGGAATTTTCAATCACCAAAACTCTGATCCTCTATCATTCTGCTCGATGCAAAGTTCAATACAATTATGACATCGCCATTCACACTTTGTCTGTCCTTAAATATTTTCGCTATTTCATTTTCTCGTAACCTTTTTTTAAAGGATTACAATACTTCTCTATGAATATTGTTTACTTTTCAAAGGTGTCTTGCTTTCACCGTATGGAGTACGTTTCACACATCTGGGATGGTCCCACTCATGATGCTCTTGAAAAGATGGAGTTTAAGTATTTTCGTCTTATTAGTTCTTTAGCTCATACATTCTCTCCAATCTCTTTGCGCACGTCAAATTTCTGAGTTACTCTCCATACTATCGCTCATTACAACCAACACTGCTCTTTTGAACTCTATAATCGCATACCTCCTTTAATGAATCAGGCTACTGAGACACGTATAGTTTTTTCATTTTTCTGTCGCGGAAATTTCGAGAGGAAGTGTGGAAGGTGGAATAAAGATTGTAACTTTAGCTCATCTGTCATGATACTTTGAAAATATGAACAATTTCAATTATATATATATATATATATATATATATATATATATATATATATATATATATATATATATATATATATATATATATATATATATATATATATAATATATATATAAATATATGTAGTAGGGGATCTAAACTATTGGTTAAAAAACGCGGGCGGTTTAAAAAATGCATCCGGTTTACCTCCGGTTTCTGCGCGTGGTCAAGGTCAACCTTGACATTTTTACGTCCGCCGCGATGTTTTTTCACGTGGAAATGTTTTAAAATTAAATAAATGTTTAATTAAATAGGAAATCTTGTTAATTCGCGGTGACATACAGACAGACAAACTATCGAAACTTCCTGTTTTAATATAAAAAATATTATTATCATTATTATTATTATTATTTTCTTTTCTTCATTATATTTATTATAATTTTCATTTGTTATATTTATTATTATTTTCTTTTGTTCCTTATATTTATTATTATTTTTCTTTTGTTCTTTATATTATTTTTATTTTTCTTTTGTTCTTTGTATTATTATCTTTCTTTTGTTATATTTATTCTTATTTTTCTTTGTTCATTATTTTCTTCTTTATTATTACATCATTATAATTAGTTTTTAGAACATAATACAAATAAAAAGGGTTTATGGGAGTAAGGAAAAAACTTTATTTAATTTTTTATTAATTAATATAAATTCATACGTTATATATGCATATAATACATTGCAAAACATTTTATTTTATTAATTAATATGACATACATACAGTATATACACTTATAATAGTTGCATAATATTTTATATAACATTTAGTTTTATTAATTAAGATAACATGCATACAAAAAATAACATTATATTATATATATATATATATATATATATATATATATATATATATATATATATATATATATATATATATATATATATATATATATATATATATATATATATATATATATATATATATATATATATAATATATATATATATATATATATATATATATATATATATATATATATATAATATATATATATATATATATATATATATATATATATATATAATATATATATATATATATATATATATATATATATATATATATATATATATATATATATATATATATATATATCAGTTGCATAATAATTAACACATGGGATATTGCATAAATCCATAAACCTTTATAAAAAAATTACAAATTATTAACATTTATTTATATATATTAAGTGAGCGACATGATTATAGGGGAGGGAGGGGACCCCTATACCCAAAGGGGATTGTGCGAGCAGTATTTTTAATTAGTGCTCGTTTGGTAGATGTCATTCTTAGCTTTTTCTTCCTTTCGTTATTGATACCCCTCCTTTTTTATCTGGCCTTAAATGTTTAGGAATTGAATTTTATACTCTAAATATGTATATGTTGTATTTACATTAGAGGTCAGTGGAGACATCTTTATTGTATGCTACATTATGTAAGGTCTGTTCACCTTGAGGGTTTCTCATTTGTTCTATAGCTATAGCTGTCACATCCCTATCCTTGAAGCCCTTCATAATATTGGTCGTCGCCCATAACCCATTCCCTTTCCTCTTCATTAGAATCTTTATCAATTTTATCTAAAACAATTTTTAACATAGCTTCAAAATTAATTATGCCTGAAGTTGTTTTATTTAGTGTTAAACCTTTAGCTTTTAAAATATGACTAACATCCCCGTTAGATTTTATTACCCTCACAGCATAAGATTTAGGACCTGTACATACGAAAACTATCGCCTGTGGATCCTGCTTCAAACTCGTCAGTTAAATCACCTAGAAAACGGCCTGTCTCAGGTACATGTTCGCCTTCCTTTGCCACAAAGACACAGCTGTCCGTGTCGCAATAGAGTACTCTATGACCAACAGCTTCCAGAAGTCTGTAGAGTTTCACCCTGGCATGAGCAGTGGTGAATGAAGCAACAGCGAGATTTGTAGCTTTAGATGAATTATCCGCATACGCTGTGTTGCGTACAGTGACAATATGTTTTGTGCCAGCTACCTCAATATTCCTTACTTCAAGTTCAGCCTGCTTGAATAACTCCCAAACTTCAGCATCAGTATGGCAGATGATATCTTCTATGTTTGGGGCCCGTTCTGCCATTTTACCCCAAAGGGAATTGAGACAGAGTTTAGGCGATGTATCTGAGTCCTGGATTGTTTTTAATCTGGTCTTTATCAAGTCTGACACCTTCCTTTTCGAAAAAAGCTTCAATGAATGTATCAAATTCAGGATCATCAATGTCGGTAAATACCAGCAGGAAAACCTGAAGCTTCAGTTTTCCATTTCAGGAACGTTTGGACATATTTAATGAACAGAGTGAGCAGAGGTGTGAAGACCCAAACCTCATAGATTTGAAGAATCTTGTATCCTTTCTCCACAGCCAATTCTAATTCTGGGGTGGTGTAGACACCGAAGAATTTCACTCTGCTTCTCGGTATGAGTACATACTCCATCATGACATTCTTTAGCGCATGTTCTACATAATGTGAACACGAGCTTGTCATCATACCTGCCTGGTAAAACAGGAATGTATAAATCTTGAGGAGGAAGGACACGTACGTAGGAAACGCCAAAATATTTAGTGTTCATATCCTTTATGTACTCGTCGTTGCTAGGGGATCTGATCACCAACTAGTTTTTTCGGAATGCCTGTAGGGAACTTCTGAGTTTTCTGGACCCAAGGGTATAAGGATGTAAAATCTAAATAATAGATTTTAGCTGTGCCATTGGTAGGAGGGTAATAGTAGACGAAAGGTTCAGTTCGTCCACCATATAGAGCATCACCAATGACAAGACGATGATTGGATACATCGTTCCCGATCCTGTTATCATAGACTCCTCAAAAGCTCCTGCTCGCCAGTCTGAAGAATTTTCACCATGCATTCATCCTTCATCTTGAGCCATTCGCATTCCCACACACGAACAACTTCAAAACCTGCTGCTCTGTATGCGGCTTCTTGCTGTTTAGTTGTATGATACCTGTCAAGACTCGAAAGACCTCGATGATCAATTTTACCTTTCTCACAGTCCTGATGACCATGCCAGACACATCCATGGTATAAGTAGACGATTCGTTTCTTTGGTACAGGTCCTGCTGCTTCCATTTCACGCCATAGTTGTTCATTTCTCTGTTTCCTTTCATCATCAATTTCTATATTTCTAATACTTACAAACTCTTCACCGTTAATTGGAGTGTAACCTGCTGACAGGGACTTCAGCATACCCGTCAGGAAACGCACATTTATTACGTAAGTTTGAACACGCGTTCGCCTCCGTTTCGGGCATGAGTAATTGATTGACCAGTATACTTCTCCATGAACACTAGCCAACGTATACCTTCATATGAATAAAATTTCGAACTCTCACGACCAATATGAGCTATGGTGTTAGGTTTCATGAAATGGGTTTTAAATATTCTAAAACATAGGGAAGCTATAGTACAGCATTCAGTCAGACAATCAATCCTAAACATGTCCATAAACATTTTTCTAAACTTTTCAAAACTCTTTCGTAGAATATCTACATCTTGCACACAATATTTAGTACATTCAGCTTTAATATCATAGTCTCTATGAGTAAATGAATTATAAAAATCATTAAATTCTACCTTTTCAGAATCATTCATTCTATCAATTTCAAACATATCACGAGCAGGGATGCGACCTACATAATTAGCTGTATCTTTATTCAGAAAATTATAAGGGAAGAAACCTTTAGCTAAATCCCCTGTAATGCCCATGCATTTGGGTAGCTTCTTTAAGGCACAGGGCATGTACAACAGGGTATCTTTAAATGTAATGTTATGTTGGGTAGTCATAGTAATTATTTTCGTGCCCCTTTTAACTGGATTACTAGATATTGCGTCTGCACCTGGTCTAGCTAATAATTTACTGTATACAAATTGAGAATCGAATTTTCCTCCGTTATGTGCAGCTACAATGATTTGGGTTTTATTGGGTGTGCTTCAGAAAAATGCAATAAATAATTAATGAATTTATCTACTGGACAACGTTCATACTCTCTTTCAGTATCCATATTCAAATAAAACACCTTCAGTACGTTTCGTACCACAATTTTCACAATCATCATCTTTAAATTCTTTATCTGAACATTTATAACATGCTAATTGACTTACAAGCATAAATAAGGAATCATGTCAACAACCTTATTATCCATTCTCTTTCGTCCGTTCATTATGTCTATAAGTCTCAACATCATAATAAAACGTAAACACATCTTTCTTTTTTTCCATTGTTTGTCATCTTTTTTTTTTTAATGGTTGCATAAAACATTTATAAACGCCATTATCAGGATTATACTTTGCATCATATTTTAAACATCTTACATTCACACAATCATGCCGGAACTTTCCTTGGTTATCAGCAAAAATCTTTTCATCACACATATTACATATTCTTATTTTCTTACATACACTATTTTCATGATTTTTCAAACATTGGGCATTATAAAAGGACCTATTACATATTGGACAATGTAAAAATACTTCACCATCATTTGTACCTTTATAAGTGAGACACTGTTTACATTTATAGTAAATCACATTCTTTCTCAAGATGATAAACCATATTTGTGACAAAAGAATAACATTTAGAACAAAAGATCTGACCCTTAATATTATTAACATTTACATTTCCTAAAGTTAATTTAATACTAGAGTTGGTAATGGGGTAATAATGAGTAGTTTCTCTATCATATCCTATAATACATAATGGGTATCTCTATCTTGAATCGTTGGCCTATAAACCACATGCAACCCTCCCTCCCCGTCGCTGCTATAAACAAAAATTCTACATTTTAAAAACTTTCTAAAATTTGAAATTTATCAGCTGCACCTAGAGGTGTTTCATAATACGCTAACTTACAACTAGTAGCTAATGCTTTAGCCTCTTTTCTAACATCTTCAGGCATAATATTAAAAAGTTTTTCAGTGACTAACCTTTTAGCTGTGACGACTGCTTTAAATCCACATCCAACAGTATCGGGGACGCGGTTTCTCTTGGTTTAGTAGAAGATGTGCTTTTGATAACATTTGGATGAATGAAATACACATGTCGAGGAACTAGAGGGACCATTCCCTGATGGATTATGAGCGACTTGAACTTCAATAATAAAGTCGCTAAATGGTAGCCATGTCTCCTGATTGGAAAGCAGCTTCCAATCGAGTTGCACAAGTACTCGATGGCATTGTTATTCACTATCTCCTGATAGGGTATGTTGACATGGAATTCGTTCCTGTCTCCATCATTGAAGGTAAACCAGATCCTGACCTCGTATTCATGGTAGTCAATGTCTTCAGTGAGTTGGTCAAGGATCCGGCGAATAACTTCTCTGAATGCCGATTCTAAATCATGGCCTCGATTGAAGACTTTATCTTCATCCACCTTGATCCTGTACTTGTGAACATCCACAACATTTGATCGGCGGGTACTAGCTACTTTTTTAATGCCCAGAAACTCAGCAGAAAAATCATCATCGTCATCATCTTGGCTATCAGCATAATAAGGTCGTTTTTTCTGTAAAAGAGAAAGAAGAGAAACATGAATATACAGTTCGTTTAAATAAAAATTTCAGAGTATCTATTTATAAAAACTTTAAATTATAAAAAATATTAATTAAATTAATTTATTTTTGCTGTAAAACACTTACCCCACGTTTATTTCCTTCAGGAGTAATAGAGGATGATGTCCCTGAATCATCATCAAGGAGGGAGACCCTTTCTGTTGTCGACTTCGCACTAACGATACTGCCAGGTTCACCTCCGTCATCATTCATAGAGGCTAGGGCATCATCATCATCATTAACAGGGTGATTAGAAGTATCAGGTCGTGCACGGGATTCATCGCTAGAGCCGACACCAGAATCATTTCCCCAGTTCATGCCCGTTGACCATTGGCTCGTCCATTCTCCCTGGTTACCTCCAGCACTGCCGCCACCACCGCCTAAAGCACCAGCAGCACGGCAGAATGGCTGAATCTATAAAATATCGTCTTCCGTGAGCATTCATGAATATAAACATACAAAATAAAACTTTTAAATAAAAATTCAAACAATGTAAAGTTTTAAAATAAAATAAAATTAAACAACTTAATGTTTTAAAACAAAATAAATTTATACAATGTAAAGTTTTAAAAAAAAAAATAAAATAAAATAAAAATAAAAAAAATAAATAAAAAAAAAATAAAAATTAAAAATAAAAATAAATAATAAAATAAAAAATAAAAATAAATATAAAAAATAAAAATTAAAAAATACAAAATTTAAAATAAAATTTTTTTTAAAAAGTATTAAATAAAAATAAATTTAATATAAAAAAAATAAAAAAAATAGAAATAAAAACAAAAAATAATTATAAAATCAATTACACCAAACATTTTCATAAGACATGTTACGTCATTGAACTTGAAACAGATGTGAACCATTTTGTGTCAATGCTTATTGTTACAATTCTGTAAAAGGGAAGATTATTATTACTAATTATAGTAGCTGGTGTAGTAATAGTTGTAGGATCGGTAGTAGTAAACACCTGAATATCCTTCAGGTAAACACCTAGTCAGGAATGATTAATGATCCTAATACAAAAGAAGTGATATTTAATACAAAATAAATGATTAATGATCCTAACACAAAGAATGACAAGTGATACAAAGAATGGCATGTTATACAAAAGAATGATTAATGGTTAAGAACACCTTCTCCTTTTGCTTAACGCTAGGCCTAGAAAAAGGTTGAACTCCTGATTGCCCGTAAGGTAAACACCTTGTTGCTAGGGTTAAATTTAGACCTAAAAAATGGTCGATCACTTGAATGTCTTTAGGGTAAACACCTGGAAGCCTTCATGGTAAACAGCAGGAGGTTAGGCCTAAATGATTAGATTAGCATCTTCTAATGGTCAGATTGAGTATGGTTAGAAATAGTTGATTAGGTTATATTAGTGAAACCCTTCATTGTTATTTGACATCATGAAAAAATAATAATAATAATAATAAATAATAATAATAATAATAATAATAATAATAATAATAATAATAATAATAATAATAATAATAATAATAATAATAATAATAATAATAACAATAATAATAATAATAATAATAATAATAATAATAATAATAATAAAATAATAATAATAATAATAATAATAATATTCTCTACCATTTTAAATATAACTTTAGAAGATGATTAGTTTAAATTTTCCTTTGCGCTAGTATGTGTGTATGTGTGTGTGTGGTTAGCATATTATACCTGATATTTGAAGAAAAAATGCTATTAATCTTCAAAACAGATGATATTTATAAAGTGCAATTAGCGTAATTTGCTACATAATATATTCTTATGTAGCTGTTTATAAGTACTTATGGACATGCTTATGTAATGAATATGGTAATTAAGGGTATAAATGCTTCAGTCGATAAGTGTATTTTGTGTTTCTAATATATTAGTAAGGACATAATAACAAAGTGCATTATATTAAAAACTAAATATAAAGTAAAATATTTTTCTATTAATTTAATTAATAAGTTTAAGTAAAATTGATGAAGTTATATGTAATGTAAACTATTTTCCAATTAAAAAAATAAAAAATTCAAAGAGGTAATTTTAATGTTTTAATATTTAATAAAACATTAAAATGTTTAATAAAATATACTTTTCGAATACTTAAAAAAATAAATATTTTTTAGAAAAATGCTAATAAAAAATATATTTCAAAGTTCTAAACAGTGTAAGTTAGTTAATTAAAAAGACATACGTTAAGAAAATAGATAAAAAGTGGAAAATAAAAAGCTTTTCCGAACTAGTTATATTTATTGCTGATACCACTCTCTAATGAATGTAAAAGTTTAATTTGTATATCATCGTTACTGGTAATGTATCATATATGCTAACTAGAATTTCTAAATTTGGGCATTCATATGTTTGCTATTGAGAGAAAACCTTTGTATTGGTGTTTGACTTGTTGATACACTGCTACCTTAAGTATACAAATAATATATATATATATATATATATATATATATATATATATATATATATATATATATATATATATATATATATATATATATATATATAATATATATATATATAATATATATATATATATATATATATATATATATATATATATATATATATATATATATATATATATATATATATATATATATATATATATATATATATATATATATATATATATATATATATATATATATATATATATATATATATATATATATATATATATATATATATATATATATATATATATATATATATATATATATATATATATATATATATATATATATATATATATATATATATATATATATATATATATATATATATATATATATATATATATATATATATATATATATATATATATATATATATATATATATATATATATATATATATATATATATATATATATATATATATATATATATATATATATATATATATATATATATATATATATATATATATATATATAATACTCATGGAAACCTGATTTCTTGTAATTATAGGGAAATGTTATAAAAACCAAATAAGAGTACTTCAGCTCATGATTTGAATATTCTTCGCTATGAAATAGCATGAATATGTTTATAACGAATATAATGAAAAATGAATAATAATTTATTATGAATAATTTATAATTATAATGAATTTATAACGAATAGTTGTAAAACAGAAATGAGAATTAGAGAGAAATTACCGAACATTGAATAAATGTGTTTGATGGAATGTATATTCTAGAATTAATGATTGCTGTTTCTCTTTTTAATGCATTATTGAGCCTCATAAAAAAATACGCTAAGAAAATAGGGAAAAGAAGCTTTAACGAAGAAAGAAAGATGGAGATTGCAATCTATTGTGTAGAGTATGTCTGATCTTGATAAGGTTAGAATGTAATGAACGCTCATATATAAGGCCATAAATATGAAAATTAATAATAATAATATTATTATTATTATTTTTGGGGGATAGCAATAAAACATTTTAATATTATGCTTTTAACGATAAAGATAGAACTTTAAGTGCTGAATGCTTAGAATGGGTCTATGGTCCCCTCGCTCTATAAAATATTTGGCTAAATATAAACCACTAAAATATTTTACATAATTAAGTGCGAGTATATCATATATATATATATATATATATATATATATATATATATATATATATATATATATATATATATATATATATATATATATATATATATATATATATATATATATATATATATATATATATATATATATATATATATATATATATATATATATATATATATATATATATATATATATATATATATATATATATATATACTTACGATTTTTGAAACAAAAGTCTTCAGGACTCAGGTTTCTTCCTTGGGAGATAATAAAAGAGATTACTCATTTACATTACTGCATATGAATATAATATTCAGTATGATTGTTTAGTTTAGAAAACTGGAGTTTATTTTGCCCGGTTAATTAAAAATTCCCTGCCGTCCCCTCCCCAAACACCTGAATAGCCTCAGAGTAATTTAATTTACTAAATATTAAGATATGGACAGAAATCTTATTTTTATATATGGAAACGTAAGTAATGGATATTAATATTATTTACATAAGGATGGTTTGACATTTTAAGAATTACGCAAAATACAATTATCCTTCGAAGGCAGCAATGCCCCAGCAAAGGTTAGAAAAGACTCTCTCTACAATTAATACATACCATTATTTCCTTTGTGAATTTTTAGAAACCGAAATCAGGAAACGTTTGTGCTTTCTTTTGTGGTTTATTTTAGTGTCTCCATACATTCAAAGGTGATTGGTTAATGGGCCAGGTAATTTTAAAAGTCATGCGTTTAACTAATGACTATTTACCTATATATATATATATATATATATATATATATATATATATATATATATATATATATATATATATATATATATATATATATATATATATATATATATATATATATATATATATATATATATATATATTATATATATATATATATATATATATATATATATATATATATATATATATATATATATATATATATATATATATATATATATATATATATATATATATATATATATATATATATATATATATATATATATATATATATATATATATATATATATATATATATATATATATATATATATATATATATATATATATATATATATATATATATATATATATATATATATATATATATATATATATATATATATATATATATATATATATATATATATATATATATATATATATATATATATATATATATATATATATATATATATATATATATATATATATATATATATATATATATATATATATATATATATATATATATATATATATATATATATATATATATATATATATATATATATATATATATATATATATATATATATATATATATATATATATATATATATATATATATATATATATATATATATATATATATATATATATATATATATATATATATATATATATATATATATATATATATATATATATATATAGAAAGGTGAATAAATATTAAAAATAGTAATAATAATAATAATAATAATAATAATAATAATAATAATAATAATAATAATAATAATAATAATAATAATAATAATAATAATAATAATAATAATAATAATAATAATATTCTTTCTTATCCAATCATTATTCATTTTTCCAGGTTGAAATTTCTGGGATGCAATCATCATTTACTTTATATGTATAGATACAAAACTGAAATGTTCTTCTTGGGACGAACTTTTCCTTTGAGCCCATTAAAAATTATACATAATTATAATAAATAAACACAATTAAAAATGTTTCACGGGAAACAAATAGTAGATAATGATAATTTTATGAAGCGTTACATATTATAATCGCAATCTTAATTTAATAAATTTTTTGCTTCGAAAACTATAATAAGTATAAAAATACAAAGAACAATAACAATAACGATGAAAATTATGAAATAACATAACTAATAATTATTACAATAATAAAATATAGTAAATATTAATATAATAATGATAATAATAATAACAATAATAATAATAATAATAATAATAATCATAACATTAATAAAAATAATAATAACAATAATGATATCAAAAGTAATAATAATAATAATAATAATAATAACAATAATAATAATAATAATAATAATAATAATAATAATAATAATAATAATAATAATAATAATAATAATTTAGTTTATATTTCAATAAAATGTTATAGATTTTTTAAAAATGTTATAGTTAGTTAGAATACATATATATATATATATATATATATATATATATATATATATATATATATATATATATATATATATATATATATATATATATATATATATATATATATATATATATATATATATATATATATATATATATATATATATATATATATATAATATATATATATATATATATATATATATATATATATATATATATATATATATATATATATATATATATATATATATATATATATATATATATATATATATATATATATATATATATATATATATATATATATATATATATATATGTATATATATATATATATATATATATATGTATATATATATATATATATATATATATATATATATATATATATATATATATATATATATATATATATATATATATATATATATATATATATATATATATATATATATATATATATATATATATATATATATATATATATATATATATATATATATATATATATATATATATATATATATATATATATATATATATATATATATATATAGTATATATATATATATATATATATATATATATATATATATATATATATATATATATATATATATATATATATATATATATATATATATATATATATATATATATATATATATATATATATATATATATATATATATATATATATATATATATATATATATATATATATATATATATATATATATATATATATATATATATATATATATATATATATATATATATATAT
>SEYY01003424.1:42500-59770 GCA_009176605.1 Armadillidium nasatum
TAGCAATCCTATAAACGTGGGCTACATATTTGCAAAGTGCGCAAAAATTGTCCAAAAACAATGCGCTTTTTGACATATGATGAATGAGACGAGAACTAGTGCACATAAAAATTGACATGAGTAATCTTTCTATATACATTACAAATTCTACGAAACCTTTGCTGGAAACATTTAACTTAACATCTAAAAATGGCAATTTATTATTTTGCGGTTTTTCAGCAGTAAACTTGATAGTAGGGAATAAATTATTTATTAAATCGAGGAAAACATCGGGGAACATGTTACCATTCCAAGTCGCGAAATTTCAGCATATCTCAGCCAGGTGATATTGAAATCATCAAAACTCCTTTTCAAATAATTCCTTTCAAACAGCTCCATAAATATGTTGCTAAGAACCGAGGAGAGGGGAGAGTCCGTACTTAGACCCTTAGTTTGCTTAAAGAATCGACCGTTAAACTCAAAGAAAGCATGATCAAGAATGCAGTCAATAAAATTCCTCAGAACTTCAAAAGGGACCGAAAAAACAATTTCATGCTTGTTAGCAAATTCCTTTAACAATTCCATAGTTAATTATGTTGAAACATTCGTGAATAATGATACAACATCGTAACTGACATATTTATTACTTCCAAATTTTAATCCGTTCTAACTTTTCTATAAAATCCTCAAAATTTTTAAGATGACATCCAGAAATATTCTCAACCAAAATAGACAGTTCCTTATCCACCCAAGAAGACAATTTATATGTGACACATTCTACATTGGAAATAATAGGACGTAAAGCAATTTCTGGCTTGTGTAATTTAGGTAAGCCAAAAAATAAGATAATATTGGTAAAAAAAACAAACAAACTAATCTTTTCAACCTCACCACGTAAGATTTCTTTTAAGCTATTGTTAAAATTGCTTTGAGAATTTTTAAGAGGATTATAATTTAATTACAAATATGAATTTTTATCATCAGGTAAAATATTAATTTTCTTATGTTTTTACATGCTAGAAAGTGCTATAAAATGCTAGAAAGTGCTAAATAAAGCTAGAAATGGCACTCAGGAAAAAGCTTGAGTTAGGCCTTGCACTAGTACTTGAGTAACAAATAAGGGATGGCACGTGCCTACTGGCATGTACAAAGAAAAAAGGGGCGGAGATTAAGGGATTAACATAATTAATTAGGGGATTATCCGGATTAATCATAGGATTATCCGATTAATTGTCGGATTATCAGATTAAACTGATTATAAATACCTCACGAAAGACCATGGAAAGGGAATTTCCCCTCACTTCTCACGGGCACTGTCACCCTCCAAAACTCCGGCCCAACTATATATATATATATATATATATATATATATATATATATATATATATATATATATATATATATATATATATATATATATATATATATATATATATATATATATAATAATAAAAAATAATCATCTTCCCCCGGAAGGACTTTCGTCCTGTCAGTGTGATCTTTCGAGGAAGATCCTTGGGTTTCAAGGGCCCACAGCGGATACCGCTGGCTGGGCCAAGCCTATCGCGGATGCCGGAGATTATTCCCATCAGTGGCAAGAGCACTCCACTGATGTACTCGTTTAACGACTGAGTCATTCGGAGCTAAGCGCAAGGAGAAACCGCTCACGTTTCCCGCTCTGGCCAGACCTCGAACCCTGGACCTCTTGCTTGCTATAACGAGTGCTCGATCGTCTGAGCTATGGAGCCGCTCTTATATATATATATATATATATATATATATATATATATATATATATATATATATATATATATATATATATATATATATATATATATATATATATATATATATATATATATATATATATATATATATATATATATATATATATATATTATTTCGGTGAATCTTTTGCTGTAGCTCTGGACATTTCCAAAACTTTCGATAGTGGCTTCCACAAGGCTTTGATTTCTCAGCTTCCATCTTTTGAAATCAATCTTTCTAACTGTCATCTTCTCTCTAAATTTCTTTCCGGTTGTTCTATAGCAGCTGTTGTGGAGGGCCACCGTTTATCCTTTAAATCTATTAATACTCTATTATTTCTTCACCTATCCATTCTTATGCAAATGATGTCACCCTTCATACTTCTTTCAGTTTGAATGACGCCCCTTCCAACAGCAGTTAATTGAAGCTAGAATGGTGACCTTAAAGCAACTAACCTCTGACCTTTCTCCTATTTCGAATTGGTGCAGAGAAAACATTGTAGTTTCAATGTCTCAAAAACTCAATTTCTCTATTTCTCTGATCGACATACATTTCCACACAACTATGAAATCTTCTTCCAAAACACACGAGTGATACCTTCATCAGTCCTAAATATTATCGGTGTTTCTTTTTCTCGTGATCTTTCTTTAAAAGATCAATTACTTCTCATTCTAAAGAAGCTTCCAAGAGGTTGGGTGTTCTGAGGCACCTTCTTAATTTTTTCACGCAACCCCAATTTCTTGTTCTGAATAGTGGCGATATTCGATCAGTATGAATACGTCTGTGCATCTGGGTTGGTTGTACTTATGCAGCTCTCCTTAAAAAGATGGAGTTCAGGGCTTCTTCGGCTAATTCTCTCCAGTCTGTTTCTGCCCGTTGAATTGTTGAGTCACTCTCTCTCTACTACTGCTATTACAACTGACAATGCTTCTCTTTCTCTCCCGTAACATACCTATTCCACTGAGGAGAGTTCGTGCGACACGTCATTCAACACTGTCTTATATTTCTCTGTTCAACTCTCTGACCCCATACTTAACAGCAATGCTCAGTCCTACATTTATTCTACTTGTAAAGTCTGGAACACAGTCACATTATCTGTTTCCCCAACTTCTTTCGAATTGTACACTTTCAAACGCCGTGTATTTGGACAAGTCGTCCTTTAACGACCAGGTTCCGTTATTTTCCAACTCTTGAGGGAATTGGTAGGTCTCCGGCTTTTGCTCACCGGACAATATATGTAATTCAATTCTTTGATTTGAAAAAATAAGGTTATTCTGTAGTCACTCTTTCAATACAAATTCTCACAATTTACTACCATTTTTATATGCATGATTTTTATGATGCCGCAATTATCCTGTTTTCAAATTCTTGTGCATTATTTATTCTTCAGTTTTCTTCATACTCGCAATGAATTTGGTAATAAATGCTCAGAATTTATAAGATATTGGTGAAAATGGCTTTATATTGAGAAGAGATAATAGAGTATGTATTATTTCTTCATAGAAAACTTCATTTGAATGAAATAAATTAAGGAAATTAAAAGATGAAGAACGTTTTTCTTTCAGAAATATTACGAAAATAAAAATAAAATAATGTCAAACATTAATTCTGTTACAAATCTCTCTTATGTTTATCTTTAGAGCTCAAATAAACACATGAGATCAAATATCATTTCCTTTATAGGAATCTTTCAATCCTAATTGAAAGCAACATTTGTGTTACATAATTGTTAAATGAAAAAATAAAAACATAAATTTTTTTTTACTTAAGGTATTTAATCCAGGGTCTAATTAAAATACATTTATTTTTGCTTATTTATTAATTAGTAGATTTTAAGAAGCTTTCACAATAGTTTTATATTTATTCATTACTATCTTTCATTTTAAGCAATACCAGAGAAAATTAGAAACAAGAAAAAAAATCACATTTGAACTGCGTTTCAAGAAATCAAATTTTCGTACATTTAATTTATATGGATTTCATCTTTTTCATTTCCGCTTCATTGAGTTTTTTGAGAATTTTCTCCATCTTCTCCAATTCATCTTTCCACTTGCGATGATGATAACCACTTCCAACAGGTTGTTTAAAATATGCTTTTAGATAATTTAATTTCTGAACCACCTCGATTTTCTAATATATATATATATATATATATATATATATATATATATATATATATATATATATATATATATATATATATATATATATATATATATATATATATATATATATATATATATATATATATATATATATATATATATATATATATATATATATATATATAGTTTCTTTGAAGTTATTTTCACTAATATTCAATGAATACTTTTTAATTTCATGATACAGTGATTTCTTTCTAATAAATATGACATATTTAATTTGAAGTTTATACTTAACTTAGATAAACAGTAGAAATTAATTAATAAGTGAATAAACACATAAAAAGTAACAAGAGCAAAAATGTAAATCTGAAATTTAAAGCTTCTCCAGATTACAAGTATTATAAAAGAATAAATGAATATACTATACAAAGAGTCAAAATTATATGTAAATGAATATAATAATACAACGTTTACCTTCCATTTACGAACATAAACAAGAACACTGGAGAGTAAAAGTGGCTCAGAATATTTATTCTTCAAAGGAACACTTCTATATCCTTTTTCTTTTATATCATTAACCTGTTTTAAAATATTTCTAATAAAATTAGCTTCAAACTTTGAAATATATAAATTCATTCATATATTATTTTAATTCAAATGGTATTAATTTTAATAAATATGTTCTACTCGGATAGTTAAGTAATGATAATTTCCATGAATATATTCAACTCGAATGTTAAATAATATAATAAATAATAGTAATTTAAGTTAATAATTAGGGGTGCACTGATAAGCCAAGTAGCCGATTACCGATTATCGATTTATCGGCCTTGGAAATCGGCCGATTACCGATTAATCGGCCTTTCATCAATGACACCTAATAAGTAATGAGTTATTATTAATTAATTAATAATAAATTATTACTTATTATTAATTTAAATTAATACTGAGAAAAAGCAGTTATCAACATTATTATTTATTACTAATAACTATGCATGTTTTCATTATTAATGTAAATCATTTTTATTGCTTACTTTTCAGATATATTAAAAAAAAAATTAAATTTTAAAGATAACTCTAGATTCTAGAATCTCGATTATAGAGATATAAATAATTAAATATTAATTACACTTTATAACGAAAGCAGTATGTCAACCAGTTATTGTTGGAAGTATTTTGATGTTCATCCTAAGGATAACAGTAAATGTATTTGTAAATTATGTAAAGCCACCATATCAAGAGGTGGCAAATCTGCAAAAAGTTATACAACGACAAATATGTTGAACCACATTAAGAAAATTCATTCAGATGAAGCAAAAGCTGAAACGGATAAGCTGAAAAGGCAATATGATTGGTCACAGCCAAGTACTTCAGAAGCAAGTTGCAGCAACTATGAGCCTCCAAAAAAAAGTTCAACCAACTATACAATCAGTTTTAGAAAAGAGTAAAATTTGGAATATTAACGATCACAAGTCCCAAGAGATACATTATTTGATAGGAGAAATGATAGCTGTTGATATTCAACCATATTCTTTAACATCTGACATTGGATTCCAAAGGCTTATTGCAAAACTCTGTCCTAATTACAGAATTCCATCAAGAAAATATTTCACAAACAAAATAATCAAATAATCCCGGATATATTTATGAAAGTAAAAGCAAAAATTCAGACATCGCTCGATGAAATTAGCAGTCTTTCTTTGACCACAGACATTTGGACAGCTTCAACAAATAATGCTCCATTTCTGAGTGTGACAGGCCATTGGCTCTCAGATGAGTTTGAACAATATAGAGCTGTGCTTAGAGTTGTTCCTTTCCCTGGTTCACATACAGCTGAAATAATAAGTGAACAACTACACATTGTTCTGAATGAGTATAAGATCTCCAACAAAATTTTTCTTGTACTACGAGATTCCGCCACAAATATGGTTGGTGGTATGAGGGAGTGTGGTGTACAGTCACTATCATGTTTCATACACACATTGCAACTTTCAGTAAATGAATCAATATTTTCGCAAAAGGCTGTGAGCAATATAATTGCAATTAGCAGAAAAATAGTCTCACACTTTAATAATCATTCTCCATTAGCGATTAGCAAATTAACCGAAATCCAGGAGCAGCTTAAATTAGACAAACATAAACTGATTCAAGATGTGTCTACTCGTTGGAATTCAACATATTATATGCTGAAAAGAAATTTAGAACAGCGAAAAGCTCTTATAATGTATGCTGTTGACAATAACATTCCAACTTTATCAAGTTACCAATGGACAATTGTTGAAAAAGTTGTCCAGTTATTAAGTCCATTTGAAGACATCAGCAAAGAATCAAGTAACAGAACATCAACTATATCATTGATAATCCCTACAATATTAGCTCTCAGATTATTTCTATTAAAAGCTACCAAACCTACTGGTGATTTTAGTGGAATTATTTCAGCTGTTGAAGAATTTAGTGCATCAACTGAAAAAAGATTTGCATCATACATAAATAAAAAATTTCTGTGTGTAACAATGGAAGACACTCCATTGTTACGACTTTGAACTTCACACATATTTGATAGTAATTTATGAATGAAATTTATAGTAAAAAGAATTAACATTTTTAAAAGTCGTGCGAGTATAGTAAGATCAATTCGTCTAATGTGAAGAGAAGGAAAATATTTTATAATTAGTTCACACGCTGCGATATTTCAATAGTATCGTAGTTAAGGAAACTAGATACTTAAGCGAGTGATCTTTATTAACCTGGGTCATTTCATATGATCGTAATCTAAAAGAAAGAAACCCAACAAGAGGGTTGATATAATAAACTAACAGGAGAAGTTGAATACCTCCTAGGCTAGGAAGAGAATTAGGAGAAGTTGAATTCCTCCTAGATAAATTAAATGAATAAATTGGAGAAGTAGAATACTTCCAGAGAAGAATAATAGGAGAAGTAGAATTCCTCCTAAGAATAAATAAATTGGAGAAGTTGAATACCTCCAGAGAAGAATAAATAGAAGAAGAAGTATTCCTCCTGAAAGATTATATAAAATAGGAGAAGCAGTTAATTAATAGGAATATTGTTTTATTTTAAAGAATATTTTCAATCATCCCTAGACATTTTAAGTGATTATTAAGAATTCCGGGCTGTCAAAACAGACGTCAGTCTACTCCGGACTACGTCTTGTGACACTGTGCTTGGCTACTTTTCTCGATCCCAGATTTAAATTGAAATTTCAAAAGGATGACATTAAAGAAGACACTATTAAGAAATGGGTTATAGATATTGTAGAACATCAAGCTGAGATAAATTCTATTGATAGTCAAACAGGAGACAGCTCTTCTAATGATGATCAAGATAATGAAACTTATGAAAGTGTACCTAAAACTGTTTCCCTTTCAAAACTGTTAGATGATTTTGAGTCAAATAAGCCTATGAAAATAAATTCAGACTTAGACGTTGCAAGTACAACAGATGTGCAACCCAAACTTCAAGAGGAGTAAATCTGTTACTCGTAGATGCGCAAAGGAACTGGATCAATATTTAACTCTACCAACACTTCAAAGAAGCGAAGACCCATTTCTTTGGTGGAAAAAGACACGGGAGACTTTTACCAATATTGAGCAATTTGGCTTCAAAATATTTAAGCGCACCACCATCATCTGTTGAGAGTGAAAGACTCTTTAGTACAGGTGGTAATATCTATGAACCTACAAGGAATAGGCTGTGTCCTGAAAATGGGAAACTCTTATGTTTCTGCATTATAACATTAAGAGTATTGAACTTTAAATACTGATGAGCTTGAGAGCTGAGATAGAAGACAAAAATGAATTGAAGAGGCAACAGTATAAACAGAAAACAAGGAAAACTGCCAAAATTTAGTAGTATTTTTATGCAATTTGTATGTATGTATTTGTAGTATTTGTATAAACAATGAGTCAATTATATATATATGATAATGTTTCATAATTTATGAATGATTTCTTAATAAAGTAAAAAAAAAAGGCAAAAGCCATAATAGCAGCCAGGCACAAAATGACTATCAATTTTAAAAATTATATTATTATTATTATTTGTTACTGTGTCGAAGCTATCTAATGATTAACTTGGCAGTTATGAAATGGTCTTGTAAAGGTTGGTTTGTTCTGGTAAAGGATTTAAGCAATCGGCCGTTCAATTGTGTGAATAGCCGATTACCGATTAATCGGTAATATGGCCAATTAGACTGATTACCGATTATCTGCCGATTAATCGTTCCATCCTTATTAATAATATTATAATAATTATAAAGAGTAATTAAAATTAACAATAAATATATAATATTTCATAACTTTAATTAACTACGATTACGACACAAACATGAATAGTATATTGGCCAATTGTATTGCTTCTACTTTTTCCGTAAAGGGTAAATTGCAGCAAAGCAAATTCGGGAAGTTGAATAATTATCACGTGCGTTTCGGGCTTTGGATTCTTCAAAGTCAAACTCAAAAGGTCACCATCTGTCAGAACAAAAAAAATTTTAATATATTATTAACAATTCTTTTCTCACTAAATTTATTGAAGAATTAAAAACACGTTTATAATAAACTTGAACCGGGTTATTCAAAAATAGATTTTCAAAATGTGAAAAAAACATATTAGTTAGCTAAAATATTTTAGCTATTTAGATTTCTGTTGAGTAAATTGCTTCTTCCAAGATATTTTTAAAGAATTTTCATCATTTATAAGCACTAACTTTCTTATTTTAAGAAGCTAGTAAGAAAAATTGAGATCATTACAGGAGATTTGAGTGAATATTCTGTTTATATATATATATATATATATATATATATATATATATATATATATATATATATATATATATATATATATATATATATATATATATATATATATATATATATATGTGTGTGTGTGTGTGCATGTGTGTGTGTGTGTGTGTGTGTGTGTGTGTGCGTGTGCTCTAATTTCTCTTTTAGAGTTTCTGCACATCGTCATATAGTTCATTGCATGGTACAGTTATATTGGTCTTTGAATACAGTTCGCATCTCAAGTCTTGGTGTTTACATCCAAATAACTCTTGACTACAAATGTATAATTAAGTACATTTGAAATTATTAACACACTAAAATCAATACGCCTTCTACTTCTAAACAGTAGTCGCATACTTCCTCCTATATAGAGGTCATGTGTTGTTACTCTTCTTTCCAATCAATCGCATCATTTTTTAGATCAGATTTCTTTCCTCGGATTTATCGTCTTACTCATTGTTTCATGTCTTCTATTGGTGGAAAAGTTTGGTCTTTCTTCCTTTTCTTAATTATATATTAAAACTTAAATTTCTTCCCTAGTCTCTTAAATTTTTAAATTGAAGTGAAATATATATATATATATATATATATATATATATATATATATATATATATATATATATATATATATATATATATATATATATATATATATATATATATATATATATATATATATATATATATATATATATATATATATATATATATATTCTCTATTTAAAACCACAAATTATAAAAAAATAAAAATAAAAAGTTAAAACGAAGGGAACAATAAATTAAAAAATAAAATAACAAGTGACAAGGATAAAAGAGCCACGAACGTTTCAGGAAACTAACTCTTTCCTCTCATCAGCGCGACTGAGGACAGAAGACAGAAGACAAAAGTAAGAAGCTTCACGTTGCCAGAAGTTCGAAAAATAAAAAATAAAAAATTATTCAACATCAACGATACCAAATCTGACAGCTATTGCGCATGGGGAAAAACTTTCTTAAAAATACTCTTCAAATAACCTAAAAGAACTGTGTATATATCAAAAAAGCCTGAAGATGTATTGAAATTATCTAGAGTTTTAATAAAAAATGCTTCAAGGAATCTGTTTAGATTTTTTGACTTTGATGAAAATAAAAATGCTGCATCATTCCAGTTTATTTTGTGGTTGTTTGTTATATGAAGAAAAATTGCATTGCTGGTGTTGCATCTTCTTACATCGGCTTTGTGTTGTTCTACACGAGTTTGCAAAGATTTGATAGTTTCGCCTATATAAACAGAGTTGCAAGAATTGCAAGGAATTTTATAGACACCTCCCATCTTTTCTGTAAATGTATTATTATTTGTGATAAGGGTGAAAGAAATTTTATCAGGGAAGCTAAAAATCAGATGGATATTGCAGAGGGAGGAGATAGTATATTTTAAGGACGACAAGGAATCATTATAGAGAACAACTATAGTATTATTTGGGGGTTCGCGTTTTGAAATATTTTTATCTTTATAAAGGAATAGTTTGGCTCTGTGATATTGTTTGTTAATAACTTGTAAAGTGTATCCTAGGGATAGGAATTGATGAATTATGAATGTAATTTCTTCATTGATATATTTCGTGTCTGTGATCAACAAGGAACCCAAAAATGTTTTGAAAATAATATTGTTTCATGTGGTTAGGATGATTTGAAAATGCATGCAAGAGCTGGTTGCGTGAAGTAGGCTTTCTATATACTCTAAATTCTAATTTTTCGTGATTTTGTATAATTAATATGTCCAAAAATGAAATTTTATTATTATTTTGTGTTTCTGTAGTAAATTTAATTGAAGGGGTCAATTGATTTAACTGTAATAAAAAGTCGTTTAAAGGAAAATTATCGGGCACAATCGCTAAAACATCTTCTACATATCTAAACCAAAATTTAATATATCTATATGTGGGAATCCGACTAACGAGATTGGCTTCACGGCGACGCAAAGCAGCGTCCATTTTATTTTCATAGTTACGAAAAAACGAAATAGAAATATTTCCATCGGAGAACAAGTATGTTAGTTTTCCTAAAAAGCTATACATTTTTATATATTCTAAACCATGAATAATTATCATCATCCTAGTCTACGTGATATCTTTACTCTTTATCCTAATACTATTCCGTTTTTTCGTAACTATGAAAATAAAAAGGACGCTGTTTTGAGTCGCCGTGAAGCGAGAAGTTTTCTACTACAGTGCTTAAAAGAAAAAGTGATTCCAAAAACAATGATTCATAGCGTATATAATAATTTTAAACAAGAACCCTTTCCCTTAATATTCAAATTAATCATTCAAAATCGCTTGTCAACTTTAAATCACGAAATTAATTATTTACATACCGTATGTAATCTACAATATAATAATTTAAAACGTTTACTGCCGTTTCATCTCTTCCGACTTGGAATTAGTTATATTAACAAACAACTCATCAGAAACTTAACCAGATACCGTACCCATCTTAGTAATAAATTAAATACATTATTTGACGAATCAATTTGGAATAAATTTTCAAATCCAAAATTAGTTACGAATCTTTCTAACTACCAGCCTACTGAAGATGAAATTACACTTTTAGGCTTGGGTCTCGGCTTCTCACCCGGTACTTCAGAAAAAAGCATACTACATATTCTGTCCACTTTTGGAAATAATAAAGCTATTATTCCTTTGATTACGAGAAAACTACAAACTAGTTATTTACTACTTCCTAAACGTTTACAAATAGCTTTAAAAAATTTGAAAACAATAAAAATATTATAATAAGAAGTGCAGGTAAATCAGCAGGCATCGCTATATTAAATTATAATGATTATTTAACCAAGGCAGAACGAATGCTAAGCGATAGTAGCACCTACGAAATATTAAACGGAAACCCGATCAACTCGTAAACCTATGTTTTTAAAAATCATATAAAAAATTTGTTACCAACAGCATTTTTGAAAAAACTTTCTAATCCCAATCCCACTCTCCCCTATTTTTACGGAATTCCAAAATTACATAAAGAAAATGTCCCCCTCAGACCAATCATGGCTTGCAAAAATGATAATTTTACCAAATTGAGCAGATGGCTCACAGATATTTTGGCTCCATTTTTGGCACTATTTCCACTTCCCATATTAAAAATAGCTCCGATTTTAAGAATAAAATAGGTAATAATATTCCAGAAAATCCCATTCTGATAAGTTTCGACGTCGTCAGCCTTTTTACCAATGTACCTATCCCCCATTTTTTGGAATTTTTGACTGACAAATTGGAAAATCATTCATTGCCAATTCCTTTACAAAGTTTTGTTAAATTAATAAAAATATGTATGGAGCAGAATATTTTCACATTTAACAACAAATTCTATCGTCAAATTTATGGTACTAGTATGGGAAATAGCCTGAGTCCTGTTATAGCCAACCTTTATATGGAGTTTTTCGAAGCCAATCTCGTTAGTCGGATTCCCACATATAGGATATATTAAATTTTGGCTTAGGTATGTAGACGATGTTTTAGCGATTGTGCCCGATAATTTTCCTTTAAACGACTTTTTATTACAGTTAAATCAATTGACCCCTTCAATTAAATTTACTATAGAAACACAAAATAATAATAAAATTTCATTTTTGGACATATTAATTATACAAAATCACGAAAAATTAGAATTTAGAGCATATAGAAAGCCTACTTCACGCAACCAGCTCTTGCATGCATTTTCAGATCATCCTAACCACATGAAACATAATATTATTTTCAAAACATTTTTGCGTTCCTTGTTGATCACAGACACGAAATATATCAATGAAGAAATTACATTCATAATTCATCAATTCCTATCCCTAGGATACACTTTACAAGTTATTAATTAACAAACGATATCACAGAGCCAAACTCTTCCTTTAAAAAGATAAAAATATTTCAAAAAGCGAACCCCTAAATAATACTATAGTTGTTCCTTATAATGATTCCTTGTCGTCCTTAAAATATGCTATCTCCTCCCTCTGCAATATCCATCTGATTTTTAGCTTCCCTGATAAAATTTCTTTCACCCTTATCACAAATAATAATACATTTACAGAAAAGATGGGAGGTGTCTATAAAATTCCTTGCAATTCTTGCAACTTTGTTTATATAGGCGAAACTATCAAATCTTTGCAAACTCGTGTAGAACAACACAAAGCCGATGTAAGAAGATGCAACACCAGCAATGCAATTTTTCTTCATATAACAAACAACCACAAAATAAACTGGAATGATGCAGCATTTTTATTTTCATCAAAGTCAAAAAATCTAAACAGATTCCTTAAAGCATTTTTTATTAAAACTCTAGAAGATTTCAATACATCATCAGGCTTTTTTGATATAGACACCGTTCTTTTAGGTTATTTGAAGAGTATTTTTAAGAAAGTTTTTCCCATGCGCAATAGGTGTCAGATTTGGTATCCTTGATGTTGAATAATATATTTATTTTTTATTTTTCGAACTTCTGGCAACGTGAAGCTTCTTACTTTTGTTTTCTGTCTTCTGTCCTCAGTTACACTGATGAGAGGAAAGAGTTAGTTTCCTGAAACGTTCGTGGCTCTTTTATCCTTGCTACTTATTATTTTCTTTTTTAATTTATTGTTCCCTTCGTTTTAACTTTTTATTTTTTATTGTTTTATAATTAGTGGTTTTAAATAGAGAAATATTTTATCGGAGAACGAGTGTGTTAGTTTTCCTAAAAAGCTATACGTTTATATATATATATATATATATATATATATATATATATATATATATATATATATATATATATATATATATATATATATATATATATATATATATATATATATATATATATATATATATATATATATATATATATATATATATATATATATATATATATATATATATATATATATATATATATATATATATATATATATATATATATATATATAGTTTATGTATTTATTTTACCTCTGGTGAGAAAAGGCCAGATGCCTAACAAATTTCCCCCAGAGAGAAGAGCAAATCGGGAAAATGGTCAGAAGACAGGCTGACATCCCCCGAAACACGATGTTTAAGATGAGTAAGTTATAGGAAATTGGGAAAATAGATGAAAGGAGTGTCTTCCACACTTTAACAGTAAAGTATATGTACTATTAAGCATAGCGGTTAGGTCTGGGGTATGAGAGTTGGATAGAGAAAGGATGAGACTGTGTGGAAAGACTTGTCGCACGAACTCTTCTCAAAGGAGGAGGTATGTGACGAGAGATTTCGGAAAAGCAGTGTCCATTGTAATAGCGATAGTATAGAGAAAGTAATGCAACGATTCGACAGACAGAAAGAGATTAGAGAGAATTAGTGAGAGTAGGAGAGTTAATAAAACGAAAATCCCTGGACCCCACCCTTTCAGGGAGAGCTGTATGGGTGGAACCACCTTAGATGTGTGGTATGTACTTATACGGGGGCGAACAACATCCTTATAAAGAGAAAGCAACTGGTGTGATGTGAAGAAGTTATGAAGGTGCCTCAGAACACTCAGCCTCTTAGAAGGTTTTTACAAAGAGAAGTAAAATGATCTTTCCAAGAAAGATCACGAGAAAAAGAAACACCAAGAATATTAAATGAGAGATGAAGGTTTCAGTTGTGTGATTTCAAAGAAGATATCATAGTTGTGTGGAAAATTGTGTTTTAGTAGAGATATGGAAGAATTGACTTTTTGAGCCATTGAAAACGACCATGTTTTCTCTGCCCCAATTTGAAATGTAAGATAGATCAGAGGTTAGATGCTCCAAGGCTACCCTCCTTGTGTTTATTAACTATTGTTGGGAGTTGCTCCTCTCAAACTGAAAAGAGTAAGGAAGAGCGGAGTAATCGGCAGAGGAGAGGATAGTACATGAAGTAATAGAGAGAGAAGTTCATTAATGAAAAACAGAAAAAGTGTTGGGGATAGGACAAATCCTTGAGGAACACCACTATTAATAGATTTATAGGATGAACGGTGGCCGTCTACAACAGCTCCTATAGAACGACCAGAAAAGAAATCAGAGAGAAGGCCACAGAGATAAGAATAGATTCCGAAAGAGTGAAGTTTAGAAATCAAAGCTTTGTGCCAAACCCTATCGAAAGTTTTCGATATGTTCAGCGCAACAGCAAAAGATTCACGGAAATGCCCAAGAGCAGAAGACCAAGAGTCAGGGAAAAGGTAAAGAAGATCACCAGTAGAACATTTCTTACGAAAGCCATACTGGCGATCAGAGATAAGATTAGAAGAATTGATATGTTTCCAAATCTTCTTGCTAAGGATAGATTTGAAAACTTTAGAGAGAGAATGGAGGTCAAATAAATGGGATGTTAGTTGGAGGGTTGAAATGGGTCCCCTTTTTACGGCAAAGGCTGAATGAGCGCTCATTTCCAGCAAGAAGGGAAGGTTGAAGTAGAAAAACTAACGAAATAGTTTACCAAGCTCGGAAGCACAAGTTTTGAGAACCACCGTCATCACTGTACGCCTTCTTAGTGTTAAGCTCAGAGAGAGCAGAAATGACATCTTTAGAAGAAATTCTAATTTTAGGCATAAATGAGTTTGAGGCGGTTGAAGGAGTAAGATGTGAACAGATCCGGAATCGTCTAAGGTTGAATTAGAAGCGAAAGTTTTGATCGAAGATTTCAGCTTTAGAGAAAAGCAAAACGGGAGTTGAACCATCAGAAGATACTAGAGGAGGGAAAGATGAAGAAGCAAAGTTAGAGTTGACATTTGTCGCAAAATACCAGAAAGAGCGTGAATAAGAGGAACCAGAAAGATTATTGCATTTTCTACGGAGAAAATAGGTTTTAGTGTTACTAAGGATAGATTTTGCATGAATCTGGTATGAAATATAAGTTTGAAGACGACGGTAATCCCTGAAGTATCATCCCTGCGGCGGATAGCAAGAGAACAAGCTGAATTAAACCAAGGTTTGTTAGGTTTAGTAGAAGAGAAAGAATAGGGAATGTTTGTCTCCATTTCAGAGAGAATCACCTCGGTTATGTGTTCTGCACACTCAGTGGTGCCCCTCCCACGGAAACAGTAATCATTCCATTTAAAATCAGAAAAGTACAACCGCAAGTCAGACAAATTATTTGCACCGAAATGCTAGAAATATGTCCTCCCCGAAGGCTGGGGCCGTTCTTGCGAAAGACTTGAACTGACATGACAAAATACAGAGATAAAAAGGGGATCGGAAAAAACCCTGAAGTGGAAAGAGTTTAACAGTATAAGAAGAAGGATAAGAAGTTAGGAAAGCTCAAATATGTTGGGTTCATCACAAAGACGGTCAGGGATACGGGTAGAGAGATGCACCAACTGCTCAAGGTTATATATATATATATATATATATATATATATATATATATATATATATATATATATATATATATATATATATATATATATATATATATATATATATATATATATATATATATATATATATATATATTTTTTTTTTTTTTTTAACACTTCACCACCACTCACGGGCAAAGCCCTGTTCAAGGAGGGGGTGTTAAAAAAATGAAAATAAAAGTAAAAGAGCACAAAACCAAAAAAAGAAAACCACCCTCACAGAACCCACCTAACGCAAATTTCTTAGGTGAGCTCAGACGCGGGCTTTAAAGAAATTGAGATTAAATGCGGAGGGAAATACAGAAGATGGGAGAGAGTTCCACAAAACAGAGGTGGCAGGAAAGAAAGAGGCACCACAGCGGACAAGCCTGGAGTTGCCTATGTCCACGCAAAATTGATGCGCGGACATTGCACCCCTTGTGCTGCGAGGAAGCCGTAAAGGTGGAGGTACACGGGTGGATAGTTCCCTCGAGCATTTGCCACTGTAGTACCTATAGAAAAGTGACAAGGCACCAACATCACGTCGCAAAGATAAAGAATCAAGAGAATTAGAAAGAGCGGGACAGTTTATAAGTCTTTTAGCCTTTGACTCAACCCTATCCAAAAGACGGGTGAAACCTGAGCCACCCCAGATATGAGAGCAGTGCTCCATACAAGGGCGGATGAGACCCTTGTATAATTGGAGTAACTGCGAGGAAGAAAAAAATTCTCGCAGTCTAAACAGAACTCCCAGCTTCTTTGAAGCCGCCTTAGCAACCATTGTGATATGAGGTTTCCAAGACATTTTTTTGTTTATGTGAAGGCCAAGGATGTTTATATTGTCTACAGGAGAGATGGGAGAACCATCGAAAAAAATAGGAAAGTTGGGAGGTGTCTTTTAGAGGGAGATTTCTAGAAGTTGAGTTTTTAAAGAGTTGAATTTCACAAGGTTGAGACGACCCCACCGGGAAATTCTATCCAGATCTGCAAGAATGGAATCGGAAAGATGAAGACGAGAAGCAATTCTAGATGCAAAGGAAGGAGCAGATTTGAAATGAGTAGAAGAAAGGAGGGTTGAGTCATCAGGATATGAATGTATAGGGTTAGATGAGGAGCTAAGAAGATCATTAATGAAAAGTAAGAATAGAGTAGGAGACAAGACAGAGCCCTGAGGAACACCACTATTGACAGGAAAGGAAGAAGAAGTCGCTCCATCAACAACAGCAGAAATGGAACGATTAGAAAGAAAACTAGACATAAGTAAGCAAAGAGAAGG
>SEYY01003425.1:5000-7500 GCA_009176605.1 Armadillidium nasatum
AGAGAGAGAGAGAGAGGAGAGAGAGAGAGAGAGAGAGAGAGAGAGAGAGAGAGAGAGAGAGAGAGAGAGAGAGAGAGAGAGGGTGTCCCTGGAAGAATCTGCCAAATTTCAAGGGTATATTACTTAAGTCATTTGAAGAAACAAAAGTTATATCAACATAGGTCGGAATCGGAAAAGGTGGAGAGTTATGACTTATTGACGGAAAAACTAGGTATGCAAAATGTGCACCTTCGTTACAAAATCATAAGAAATAGACCTTGAAAAGAATCGCTAAACAGTGTTAATCGTAGTTAATGTGATTTATAAATTAACAAGTGTAAAGAGCAGACTTTGAGGACGGTTTTGCTAAACATTGTTAGTTATTGTTACTGTCATTTGTAGGTGAACATTGTGATTAGTTTAGTTATTTTATATCTGCAATATTTTACGAATGTAAAATATGAAGATATACATTACTTTTACGGCTTTTATAATGGTAACGAGAAAGCTTCAGTACTGGAATATCATTGACGTTTCCAGCAACGCTTTCCACTGACAAATCGAAAGGTATTAATCTATATACAGTACACAGGCGACTTCGTGAAACTGAATCATTTCAACTACATTCAGAAAGGGTGCCAGGCTCACTAAAACACGTAGGTGATATACTTTATACCGTAGTCTCAGATTTAGCACTCGTAGAATTTCTGTGCTTCTTTGAATCCCTCGCACTACTGTGTGAATTACATTGCATGATGATGGTTTATATCCGTACCATGTACAAAGATTTCAACATCTTCACAAGACGACTACGGCCAAAGAGAAAATTTTTGCTGGTGGATTATTGCTGATTCTAAGCATCCGAGATACATTTTATTTGCCGATGAGTCGACCTTTACTTGTGACGGTATTAATAATAATAATAGGAATAATCATGTATGAGCTCATAATAATCCTCAAGCTACGATTGAAAGCAACTTTCAACACAGATTTTTTGGGAACGTGAGGTGTGGTATCATATTAAATAAGCTTATTGTCCCACATATGTTTAATGGTCGTCTTACGGAGGAAGTGTACCGGAATTTTCTAAAAAATGAACTACCAATTCTTTTGGAGGATGTTCTTTTGACAATCCGAGCTGCGATGTATCTGAAACACGACGGAGTACCTGCACATCCCCACTGCAGAGTGTAAAAGTATCTTCATCGAAAGTATAAAAACCGTTGGATTGACTGAGGAGAACCATAAGTTTGGCAAGCACTATCACCTTGCTCCTGTAACAACAATCGATGAACTTTGTCTAAAAAGTAATAAAAATGTTATTGATATGTTTGAGTGTGGTTGCCTATTTATCTATACTTGGTTTTGAAATATAGATTTCATTATATACGCATTAAGATGCAAATAAAAAATTTTCATGTGTTATTTTCAAACCCGAAGGATGTAATTGGATAGTACATATTTTTTTAGACCATTTAAATTTATTTCTATAGCATAATAAGCAAAATTAATAATAAATACGCAAGTGCAAACATGTATAAGATAATACAAAATTACATATCCATTCAACAAGATCGCTGGGTATTTAGCATAATGACAGCATTAAATAGAATTATTATGTTTTGATAAGCAAAATAAATCTAAGTTGAAGTTTCTCCTTCTTTTTGCATACGTCAAAAAGATCTCGAAGGTATTTGACTGCCCGTTCTGTACACTGATTTCTTTTGGCAATATCCAGTAAAATGGTTTTTTGCGAACTTGAAAGCTGACTAGCTTCTGATAATCATCAGCATTGTACATTTGGTCAGTAAATCAACGGTCAATCCATCTGTAAGAGATGAATCTACAAATTATGAGTAAGGAGGCTCTTCTTCTCTATTAAAAGAATAAATTCCAAATGAGCTATTTTTGCGCGGGAATTCCATCTCGCATTACTTAAAATTAGGTATCTACTCGAACTTTATTTTAGGAAAACTTCCAGTTTCTTTGAAAAGTAAAAATTTCAAGTTGAATGAAATTTTAAATTCATATCATCACGCCATCCTGATGTTTCATTAATCTCTTCTTTACCGCTGGTGAAATTCATCTTGAGCTTTTCGTAGTTCTTTACAGTATGAATTGATATTCCATTTTGGGCGATGAATTGTTGCTTCTAAGTTCACCATCTATTCCTACAAGAACTCTGTCAAGAATATGACGATTAAACCAATGAATTGAAGTTCTTCCAATTATTTTTTAACAAACAGTTTTAATTAACTGAATGATAATTCCATTCCTTTTTCTACTATTCCCGTTCGTAGTATCTGAAACAATAGTAATTATGCTCTTCCACCAACTGTATTCATTGAGAACAGCTGCTATTTGGGCATATCCACTTTTCCATTTGATAGATCTAGTGCCTTCAAATTAACTCCACTTCGTTCATTCTTCAAATTACCACATGATATTCTTGATCATTAATACGTTTACCACCAAAATGCAATGACCACTTTTTTAACTTTAGTCTTTTCTTCATTTCTTC